>CM044010.1:83132124-83277124 GCA_024085815.1 Flaveria linearis
AGCATTAATATTAATTAGAAAGCCCTTTGCACCAAAAGGGAAACAACTCCATTGACCAAGGAATTCCAGTCCAATGCTAAACTCTAGATGTCTCAAATAGATTTACATGGACTAATTTGACATACAAAGTCACTATAAAACAAAGGCTCAGGTACATTCATATCACATCACCTAACTCACTATACTCATACTCATACATTCCTCCAGATACTTATTCTCACGCCGGAGGGTGGTTACGGGAGAACTCCCTTCTGCCCATGGCGAGGCTCACGGTGTCTATTGTTGTCTTGCAGATTAGGTACCCTCGACAGTTCAACCAACCCCACAGCCCGAGTCCTGGTGATACTTTCCCCTGATCTAATTGCACTGCTTCCGGAAGTGAGTCCCTCGACTGATTTCCGTGTAGCAACATTTGGCGCCATCCATGGGACCCGACTGTAAAGCCTCGAAACCTATCCACTTATTGTTCATGGGCGAGAAAACACCAACTAACGAGAACCCCGACGTTAGTCATATGGGAGGCGAAATCGCGACGCCCCCTCTCTGTAATCGTACAAACGCTGCTGCAGGAGAGCCAACCGGCGACGGGTTGTATTACTTCGGAGTTTCAGCCAAAAACCGGGAGCATATTATCCCTCCTGCAGCAAGAAGAGCGACTCATCGCATTGAAGAAGTGCGAACCCGTCTGGAGTACGAAGAGACGCCAGAGGGAGCGGAGCATGAGAAAGGGATGAGTCATCCTGGCAGCAAGACAAACCTATCAATGGGGAGAAGAGGAGAACCACACTCTAGTGGATAACGGTGCGGGGGTGGACGCGCGACGATTATAGCAAGCCGTACCGCCCATCTTCCGCACGTGTCAGGTCTAAGTTCATCCAAGATAGCGGAGTTCACTTTTCCCCCAAAGCTGAAAATGCCCTAAATGTGGGAAGTACAATGGATTAGGAGATCCGGACGACCATCTGGCTGTCTTTGTTGGAGCAGCCGAGGTGGAGCAATGGTCCGTGCCGGTATGGTGTCCACAGGTTCACCCAGACGTTGACTGGGACAAATCGAGTCATTTTGAAGCATTCGGAGCATCCGGTTCGAAGATTGAAGGCAAGGAAGCATTCAGGGTCGACCTCGTGACGTTCGGGTGTCCTCTATTTCATTCTCTTTTCGTCTTAGATGTTTCGTTTCATTGTTTCAACTTTACTTTTGATTGAAACCGCAATTATGAGCGGCTAGACACTTTGTTACTACCTAGATTGGATGATGTGATTGTTAAAGTTATGATTTTTATGGGATTCTTATGAAACCTTGGTAGTCTTTGATTGTAAGAATAGTTGGCTCCTTAATTGAATGCATATGAGTATTTGAATGGGTTTGTTGTTGTTTATCTGCTTTACATAACTCTTGGTGACGGTCTTTATCACGTAATAGAGTTGTGTTAGATCTTGATTTTTGGTGATTGTCTATGTCACATAATAAGTTTAGGATCTTTAATGTTGAAGGTACAATAGACTTTAAAAGCAATTAATCGGTAATCTTACTAATTCAAGTGTTTTGCTAATCTCATAATCTGTGAGGTGCTAGTTTATTGGTAGATCTAAGTCATTAAGCTGCAAGGCAGGAGCTTCTGTGAGGGAGTGGCCCTTTTGACTAATGTCTAGCAAGTTCAATTAATAGAGTTCAACTTACCTTGATTTAGATCCCGTGAAGAGTGAATCACATAGGTACTTTCATAGACCCATTAGACATCTCGTGAGAGTGAGTCTAGCACCGGTAGTTACACTATCTTAGGATGTCACTTTAGTACTCTTGAGAGTGATTAGGAGGCTTTAGGCGTCCCAAAAGGTGAGAACTTTAAGATCCCGGTCCCCAAAGTTTATAATTTCCCAAACCAATCATCTCTAAACAAAATCAGGATTCCAATCTAGGTAGTGCCTTTCTATCATCCAAGTTAAGTTGTTCTAATTTCGCCTTTATTTATTTCTAGTTTTCAATTACTTTGTCTTCTGTAGGAATTGTTAGACAACCCCCCTTTTTAAGACAAAACAACAGTCCGTGTCTTTTTAGACTAGATCGAGTTAATTATTGCAATACATTAGAGTCTTGTGGATTCGATATCCGGACCTACTTTAACTATACTAGAGTCGACCGTACACTTGCCGGTTAGTAGTTTAGTGTCATTTAGTAAGTCTAGAGTATTACTTAGTGTCTAGAATAGGGTTAATTTAAGTCGTTTTTACTAAATTACTTTCTGACCTCAAGTTTTTGGCGCCGTTGCCGGGACTCTTAGCAATTGCGTTAATTAGCTTGTTCTAGTTTTGTTTTTTACTATTCTGTGTCTATTTTGTTTGTTTTTCCTTTTTTGTTTATTATTTTTGCAATTTTTATTAATTTTCATTATTTTTTTTTTGCTATTCTTGAGTTGCAGTACATGCCACATACCCGATCGAAGGGACCACCACCGACACATACAGCTGATTCTTGCGCTCTCTTCCGTCAGATCAGAGGTAAGTATTTCTACTTCAAGTGTAAACTTTCCTACCTCTATCCGCCCTCGAAACCATCCTCTTTGATAGCAGCCCACAAACCTCACCCAATCCACACAAACTCTACACCACCCATTTCCGCACCTACTAGTCCTAAAGCCAATCCTTTACCAATGGGAGACCGTAGGACCATCCACCAGCAATCTACCCAGTTTTTACCGGAGTTAATTCTCCAATCACTTGCCCTCAGATTGCCAATGAAAACTCTTGGCAAATCCATCCTACATCATGACTACGATCACACATTCATGCCAATTCCATGGACGTGATGATGAGGATGCACCTGCTCATATTGCCCGCCTGACCCGCATCTGTGGTACCTTCAAGCTTCAAGGTGCCATGATGATGCAATCTTTCTCCAGTTGTTTCCTTTCTCACTAGCGGGACGAGCCGCCACTTGGCTTGACTCGCAGCCTGCTGGGACTTTCACTGCTTGGCAGCCCTTCGCCAAGGTTTTCTGAACAAGTATTTCCCACCTGCAAAGCATCCAGGCTCCGTGACCATCCCCTCATTTCGTATGGAGCCAGATGAGCCTTACTATCTTGCTTGGGAGCGGTTCCAAAACCTACTTAGCAAATGCTCCCAACATGGTTTATCTGATTGGACCCTTGTAGAGAAATTCTACAATGGTCTCACTTATGAAACGAAGCCCGTTTTGATACTTCCGCAGGAGGGCACCTGATGGGAAAGAAAACTGTAGACGAGTGCCTTGACCTTTTTGAGAGTTTTGCCCAGTCTGAGTATGAGCAGCGGTCAATTACTAGGAATTTCACTCCTTCCTCGAGCCAACCCTCGTCTTCACGAGGTGTTCTCACCAAGTCACCTTGGATACTCAGGTGGCTGCTGCTTTAGAAAACCTGACAAAGAAATGAAAGAGCTTAAGGCTAAGGTTGATAAGTGTGAGATGTGTCGGGGAGGTCATGGTACGTTAGAGTGCCCCTTGCTCAACCAGGAGCAAGTAGATTTCATAGGAGGTCAGAACCAAGGACCCACTAACCCCTTTGGTACTCGTTTTAATTCAGGTTCCAGGTTCACACTAACTTTAGTCTTCAGAAACCCCCCCAGATTTCATTCCAATCAACAATATAATTCCGGGCAGGGTCAGTTTGCTCCTAGGAATTCAGGAACTAATTCAAGTGGGGATGGTGGGAACGTTTGGGTGAAATAAAAGACTTGTTGACACAGTTAGTTGCTAAGGATGCTACCACCCAAAAGACCCTTGCAGAGCATGACATCCTACTTAAGAATCAACAATCTGCATTTCTAGATCTTCAGCGTTCTGTAGGTGACATAGCTAGACGGTTGGATGAGCGCGCCCCGGGTCAGTTCCCGGGTAACACTCAACAAAACCCAAGGGTCAGATTAATGCTGTTACCACACGCAGTGGTAGAGGTGGAGAAGTAGAGAAACCCGTAGTCGTAGGAGAGGAAGAGGAAGAGATTATGGATGAGGAGATAGAGTTAGAGACTCCACCTAGTAGGGTGCAATTTAGGCCAAGCCCAGCAAGTACCGCACCGAAGAGTGAGTCTAGGTTAGAAGAGTGTAGGAAAAAACCGTAGAGGTTAGGTCTTACCCGGTCATTGATCACACACGTGTCCCATACCCCGAGCGTTTGAAACACCAAAAACCAAAAGGAATATGGACATTTTCTTGATCTGTTCAAGCAGCTCAAGATTAATCTTCCATTCATTGAGGCTCTCCAGCATATGCCCAAATATGCTAAATTCCTGAAAGACCTGCTGAAAAGCAAGGACAAATTGGAGAGCTCGTAAATATTCCTTTATCAGCGGGGTGCTCTGCAGTAGTTCTGAACAAATGCCAGAAAAGTTGTCGGACCCGGAATCTTCACTATCCCGTGTGTTTTTGGTAGTAACATGCAGAGTCACGCGTTGGCAGACTCAGGTGCTAGTATTAATTTGATGCCTTATTCACTTTATGAGAAACTAGACCTGGGAGAGCTGATCCCAACGCGCATGACGTTATCCCTTGCAGACCGATCCGTGAAATATCCGCGAGGCATTGTAGAGAATCTGTTAGTCAAAGTTGATAAATTCGTCTTCCCCCTGATTTTGTGATAGTAGATATGGAAGCCGACCATAGAGTACCTCTTATTCTAGGGCGTCCATTTTTGCGTACCGCCAAGGCAATCATTGATATATTTGACGGGAAAATCACTCTTCGCGTTGGAAACGAGAATGTCACCTTTGAGATCGCCAAGTCCATGAACCACCCAGGAGTTCAAGATGACTTTAGCGGTCCTTCAAATTCCGTCTACTTCATAAATTCATTCATTTCACGTGTGGATCAATGTTTAGAGTATATTTGTGGTGCCGACTTAGTGAGAGAGGATAGAAAGGAGGAGCCGGATGTGGTTGAGGAAGAGGCTCCTCTGATTCCGGAGGTATTAGAGAGTAGTGAGACTAGCAAGGAGAGTAAGACATCATCAGTAGAGACCCCACCACCATTAGAGCTTAAGGTCCTACCCTCTCATTTAGAGTATGCCTATCTAGGAGAAAATGCTAGTTTGCCCATCATCATCTCATCTAAATTAACGGAGGAAGAGAAGTCTAGGTTGATTGATGTATTGAAAACACACAAAAAGCCATTGCTTGGAGACTTTCTGATATTCAGGGCATAAGCCCCACCTATTGCACCCACCGATACTCATGCAAGATGATTACAAACCCGTGGTGCAACCTCAAAGGCGGTTGAACCCCAACATGCAAGAGGTGGTGAAAAAGGAGGTTCTTAAACTCATGGATGCAGGTTTGATCTATCCCATTTCTGATTCCCCCTGGGTGAGCCCGACCCAGGTTGTCCCCAAAAAGGGGGGGATGACAGTTGTTATGAATACCAAAAATGAACTCATCCCCTCCCGTACGATCACTGGTTGGCGTGTATGCATTGACTACCGCAAGCTTAATGACGCCACCCGGAAGGATCACTTTCCTCTCCCATTCATTGATCAGATGCTTGAACGCCTCGCAGGGCGACAATTTTATTGCTTTCTTGATGGTTTCTCCAGGTATTTTCAGATCCCAATCGCACCGGAAGACCAAGAGAAAACCACTTTTACATGTCCCTACGGCACTTTTGCGTACCGACGCATGCCTTTTGGATTATGTAATGCACCGGCTACTTTTCAGCGATGCATGGTGGCGATTTTCCAAGACATGGTGGAAAACTCTATGGAAGTCTTCATGGATGACTTCTCAGTTTATGGTGATTCTTTTGACCATTGTCTAGATAATTTAGAGAAGATGATGAAAGGTGTGTAGACACTAAGTTGATGTTGAATTGGGAAAAATGTCACTTCATGGTGACCGAGGGAATTGTCTTAGGTCACAAAGTTTCGAGAGAGGGTATAGAGGTTGATAGGGCAAAGATTGACACTATTTCTAGACTTCCACCACCCACTAGTGTCAAGTCCATTCGCAGTTTCTTAGGTCATGCAGGTTTCTATAGGCGCTTCATTAAGGACTTTTCAAAGATTACTCGTCCCATGACCCGTCTTTTGGAGAAAGATGTTCCATTCATCTTTGATGAGGAATGTCTTAAGGCTTTTGAGTTTCTCAAGGCGCGTTGGTTAGTGCTCCTATCTTGGTTTCCCCCGACTGGAGCTTGCCTTTCGAGCTCATGTGTGATGCCTCTGATTATGCAGTCGGGGCTGTTCTTGGTCAGAGGAAAGACAAGCATTTCCACCCCATATATTATGCTAGTAAGACTCTTAATGATGCCCAAGAGAATTACACCACCACGGAGAAAGAGCTTCTAGCAGTTGTCTTTGCCTTTGACAAGTTTCGTTCGTACCTAGTCCTTTCCAAGACTACTGTTTTCACGGATCACTCGGCATTGCGATACCTTTTCGCAAAGAAAGATGCCAAGCCTAGGTTGATTCGATGGATTCTCTTGCTTTCCGAGTTCGACATAGAGATAAAGGATAAGAGGGGAGCGGAGAATGTGGCTGCTGATCACCTCTCCCGATTGGAAGATCCGGATAGAGAGGAGATTCGTGAGGAGGCAATCGGAGATAGATTTCCTCATGAATCCATAGATTTTGTAGCGGCCAAGAGAGAGGGTTTGCCTTGGTTTAGTGATATAGCTAACTATTTAGCTAACGGTTATGTGATGGAGAGTATGAGTCCTCAACAGAAGAGGAAGTTGTTTAGGGATGCGAAGAAGTACATATGGGATGATCCTTTTCTGTTTAGGATAGGTGGAGATCGAATTCTTAGGAGATGTGTGCCTAAGGAAGAGGGTTTAAATATTCTTAGGCATGTTCATGAGGGATTGACGGGTGGTCATCATGGTGCAAACACCACCGCCCAGAAAGTTTTTGACTGTGGTTTTTACTGGCCTTCGGTGGTTGTGGATGCAATAGAGTTTGTTAAGAAGTGTGATGCTTGCCAACGAACCGGTAATATTTCATCCAAGGATGAGATGCCCCAACACCCGATTCAAGTTCTTGAAGTTTTTGATGTGTGGGGTATCGATTTCATGGGACCCTTTCTTTCCTCCAGAGGGAATAGGTATATCCTCGTGGCCATTGATTACGTTTCTAAGTGGGTGGAAGCTCAAGCTTTGCCTACTAACGATGCCCGAGTGGTAGTGAAATTCCTGAAGAAGTTGTTCACACGTTTCGGTACACCAAAAGCCCTCATCAGTGATCGAGGGACCCATTTTTGCAATACTATGATGGAGAGAGCTTTAGAGCGTTATGGCTTTAATCACCGCATTTCAACCGCGTATCATCCACAAACAAGCGGTCAAGTTGAAAACGCCAATAGGGGAGTGAAAAGGATTCTAGAGAAGGTTGTAGGTAAGAGCCGAAAGGATTGGTCAGATAAACTTGATGATGTGTTGTGGGCATTTCGTACCGCCTACAAGACACCTTTAGGAACCACTCCATTTATGGTTGTCTATGGCAAAGCGTGCCATCTCCCGGTAGAGCTAGAGCATCGAGCGCTGTGGGCGCTTAAAACAGTGAACTTAGATTTAAACCAAGCTGCTAGGAGGAGGTTCTTCCAGATTCACGAGTTGGAAGCATTACGAGATGCGGTTTACGAGCGTTCTTGGAGTATTAAGGAGAAATCAAAAGCCGTGCATGATAGAAAGTTGAAAGGTTTGAAGGAGTTTAAAACCGGGGACAAAGTTCTTTTATACAACTCACGTCTTAAGTTGTTTCCCGGAAAGTTGAAATCTAGATGGACAGGTCCGTATGTGGTGAAGGAGGTATTCCCGTATGGTACAGTGGAGCTAATGAATGAATCTGACGGTGTACGTGGAAAGTGAATGGTCATAGGCTTAAGCATTACCTAGGAGGGCCGACTGACACAGCCGAGGTGGAGGAAATTCCTCTTGAAAATGTTCCCACCAAGGTTTAGCGTCAAGAGAAACATCTTTTGTACAGTTTGTACCATAGGTAATTCCGCTAGTTTTCGTTCATTTTTAGTATTTAATAGTAGCTTGTGATAGTTTGTTGGTCTTTATTTTTGTGTTCTCGAGTCATTTACAGGAATTCATAACCGAGGATGCTCGAAAGTAGGTAAGAATATGAAATTATTGGTAGATTAAGTGTTAGCCAAATTTTGGGTTTGGTTTTGGGAGTTGGAAATTTTCTGAAATTTTTCTAAGGCAAAACACCAAAACTTTCTGCCGAAAATGACCACTCGCGGGGAGCGAGAAGAATGCTCATATGACTCGCCACCCATGCTCGGTCGCTGGGCGCGAGCCGGTCACCCATATGACTCGCCACCCGCGAGCAACTTGAAGTGACTCGCTGGAGCGAGCCGGTCACCCATATGACTCGCTACCCGCGAGTCTCCCATGGTACATTTCTTCTGCAGTTTTAAATCCCCAAATCCCATCATCTTCACCTCATTTCTTCCCCCCAACCCGACGAACCCCACCCTTTTTCCACCATTTTCATCCATTTTTCTTCTTTTTCACCCAAATCCATCACCATTCCCCAACCATAACTATTCCCCATCAATTTCCACCATCAACTTTCCATCTTTCACAACAAAAGCGGGATCTTGGAGGGTTTTCAAAAATTTAAAGTTCTTGCACAAGATTTGCTAAATTTCTTCTCATTCACTTCACCCCGAGGTATGCTTTCTTGTCATTCCTGTACCACAAGTTAGTTCTTTCAGTTGTGCTTCGTTTAGTGCTTAAATTTGTGTTTGTTTAAGGTTACGGGTGGTGTGGTTTGGTTAGATAACAATAATGCACGGTTGTATTTGGCTGGTTTGGGTTGATGAATACGTTGTTCTGGTTTGTATTTTGCTTGGTTATAGGTTTGTTCTGATTTGGGTTGATGATTACGCTGTTTCGCGGTTGTGTTTTGCTTGGTTATAGGTTTGTGCTGGTTTGATTGATTACCTGCTTGGTTTAGGTTTGTTCTGTTTCACGGTTGTATTTGGCTGTTTTGGGTTGATGAAAATAAACATTGAATGTGAGGATATAGGTTTGTTCTGGGCACTTTGGATTTATTGAGGTCAATTAAAGTACTGGGAGAATGTAGTGTACATTGTGTCTAGCTCGTTTCACTCGTTTAGTGTTAGATTTGTTTTGGTGTCATGGATTTATTTAGATTTTGTGCACGTACGAGTATAAAACGCCTCGCCCGTACTCAATCTCCATTCGGGCGAGATTGTTTAGAACTCACACTTTTATAAACGGTAATTTGTTTTTAGTGTCATGGATTTGTTTACTCAACTTTGTTGTCAGATTCAGCCACGAATGAAATGCTATATGGCTGTCTTTTTAAAAAAAAAAATATATATATATATATATATATATATATAAAAAAAAAAAATTGGTGCTCGCATAACCCTCGCTAACTTTTCTGCTATGTTGGTTGTTCTTTGTCTATCTTGAACTGTTTTGCAGATGTCAGGTGCAGGATCGTCCAGTAAGAGAGTAGGAGAAGAGAACCACCAGCTCGTCCTCAAGAGCCTCCAACAACGCCAGCACAAACATCGGCACCTGAGTACTATCGGGTATTAGAGTATACTGGATCAGGGATCCCACATGGCCAAAGCACTAGGATTAGAGATAGCCCATTATTACAGTTTGAGGACGACTCGGGTGAATACCAAAGGCTGGGCAGTTTAATTATGGTGGACCTATTGCCGTTTAGAAAAATTGACTGGGATTTGATGGATCGCCTAGGGGCAAGGCCAAGGATCGAGCAGCTGTTAGGACCGAGGTTCAGAAGGGTATTAGACTGCGATGCAAGGCAGTATAAGGAGATCACCTTGGAGTTTCACTCCACTTTTGAATTCAAACAGGGGAAATTCGATGAGAAGGAGGCAGTTTTCTTCGCCCTGGGCAGGAAATCTTACGAGATGACCATACCTCAGTTTGCAGTAGCCCTACAATTCTATACTCAAGAAGAAGTTGAAACCGATGAGTTCAGGACCAGTCTGCAGGGAGTATACAAGAAACCCCACCCACATGCTGTCCCGGTGAGAGAACTGGCTAGATTCTGGGGACTATTTCTCGGGTTCCCTATTCAAACAACATGGTGGCAAGCGATATCACTGATCCGATCCTTCGATTTATTCACAAAATACTCGCAGCCACTCTTGTGGGTAGAGGTCAGGGCGATAACAAGGTAAACCAGATCAGTTTATTTTGTTTGATGTGTATGGTAGAGGGAAGAAACGCCAACCTGGCGACTATTTTTGCATTGTCAATGAGGAGACCATGGAGAGGCGGTAGGGGGCAAGGATCTACTGTGGTCCTTATGTGACATGGTTAGCCGAGAGTTTAGGGGTGTTTGACAGGTACCCGGCTGAGCGGATGAGGCAGGGTCCTGCGCCATGTGTTATGAGAGTTTCTGATTTGCAGGCTTCGAGTATTTTGACATATTCCGACCCGCCAACATGGGCGAGTATTAGTGAGGGTCCACAGATTCCACCTCCGGCAGGTACACCAGCAGAGGCAGCTATGCAGAGCTCTATACCTCCATGATATCAGGTTCCACAAAGGACCCGCCAGTATAGGCCAGCACCTCAGTACCCTACTAGACAGCCACCACCCGATAAGATCATACTACAGACTCTCTATGAGCGGATGGACACTGGGTTTGCTCAGATGGATCTTGGGTTTGCCAGGATGGATGCGGGTTTTGTTCGCCAGGATCGTAGGCAGGATATGCAGGATAATGCGATTCGACATATGATGGGACAGATGAACATACCTGTCCCAGATTTCTTTCAGCCTGCTGCCATCTTGAGTCAGTTTCCGATGCCCGGATTTTATAATCCGACTGGTCAGGGTAGTTCGCATCGGAGGCCTCAGGATCAGGTCACGGTGGCTATGCAGACATGGAGCCAGAGTTCCCAATTCTTGGTGAAGACGAAGAGGATGAAGAGGAAGATGAGGAGTGAAGAGACAGAGCGTGTGGATGCAGCTTAAGTTTATTTCACATCTTAGTATTTTTTTTTATCTTTTATGCTGTTTTTATCCTTTCCTAATGGTCTGTACTTTAAACTATGGTTGGTTGGAATTTGGGTTGGTTGTTTGGTTTTGTGGTTGAACTTTGACCTGTTACACTCTTATCGTTTATTATCCTTGTTGGTATTAGCTGTTTGATGATACCAGTTTTGCTGAGCAGTTTGGAGTAGAGAGCACATGTGGAATTGACTGGCACACTGACAGTCTCACATATTCAGCTAAGTCGTTTCCACTTGCATTCATAATATATTTACAAGATTTAGTTTTCTTTATATTCAGTAGGTAGTTTGTCAGTTTTTGTTTTCCATCTTTGCATTGAGGACGATGCAAGATTCAGTGTAGGGATGGGAAATATGAGTCATAGTTGTTGCTTTGGTTTTTAGCTTAGTGGTTTTTAAAAAAAAATAATAATAATAAAAAATAAAAAAAATTGATAATATATATTTTTCTTGAAAGAAGCTTTTTGCATCTAAATGGAAGATGATATAATTACCGGATTTCGTGATCTCTAAAAAGTTAAAACAATCTTGTTTTCTAAAAAAAAAAATGTGATTAGGATGTGTTGGTAGGCCCAACCGGTTTTGAAAAAATCCCCTTAAGTGTTTAATTAATCACATCTTAAGAAACACTTAGAAATCTCGTGGGTTATCATCTTGGGAGTATACGGTAAGGCTGAAAACTGCTAATATAGTGAAAAAGGGCCATTGAAAGTCCACCCTAGGATTGTGCAATTGGTGAAACATGAAAGCAACACAAAAAAAAAAAATAAAATAAAAATAAATAAAAATAAAAAAAAATAAATAAATAAAAAAAAATTGACAAAGCCTATGGTGTTGCTCAAGGGGATGGTGACTCAGTGGGAAACAGCCCTCTAGGTGGAGTCTTATGAAAAAATATATATATATATATATAAAAAAATAAAAAAAAAAAAAAAAAAAAATAAAATAAAATAAAATAACAAAAGCATTTTCGGGTCTATGGTGTTGTTCATTGGGATAGTGACTCAGCGGATAACAGCCTCTAGAACGAGATGTGAAAATCTAATAAAATAAATTGCTCATGAGAATCCATTATTCGTTCCAGGTTGGTATTTAAACCGGGAGGGGTGTGTACAGAAAATGGTAGGGCAGTCCCTGTACCTTATAAGCTTGAGGTGGGACTAGGTTGAGTCGTGTGCGTCCAAGTGTGAGACCCATAGATTTTAAAATCAACAAACTTGAACATAAAACTTTACACGAAGGGGGTTTTGATGAGTCGGTGGTTGGGTTTAGGTGGATTACAATACCGGCAATCGTAGTCACATCCTTTATGTGTTTATTTATCTATATTGTTTGATGTTTGACTTTATAGAGACTTGCCTTTCCGGTTATGATTCCATTGCAAATTAGCTATTTTTCGAGGACGAAAAAAGGATAAGTGTGGGGATATTTGATGTATTGAAAATACATCGGTTATTCATGCATATTTTGTTTAGTTTTTATTTGTTTAGCGTCGTTTTCCTTTAGAATAGATAAACTTTTGTTTTATTTTATTTTGCAGGCCTTGTGGGTTAAAAGAGCCTAAATAAACGGAAATACAAGAAGAAACGAGTCCCGAATCGATACGCGAGATCACAAGCTGAAAGGAAGTCAAAGTCTGAATCTAGGAGCAGCTGGCGGGGCGCGACCCGTTTGCCAGATCCTCTCGCGGCCCGCGAGAGAGTGTGCGACAAGTGGATATTTGCTTTAACAAGGTGGCGGGTGGCGACCGGATTTATAAAGCCTCTCGCGCCCCGCGAGAGGCCCGTATCTGCAGAAAGGTCGTAATTTTCTTGTTTTTAACCTACTTAAGCCCTCTTGAAGAGAGGGAGAACCCTAAGGACGAAAGAGGCGAAGATTGAAGTCATTTTGAAGCATTCGAGTCATTTTGAAGCATTCGGAGCATCCGGTTCGAAGATTGAAGGCAAGGAAGCATTCGGGTCGACCTCGTGACGTTCGGGTGTCTCTATTTTCATTCTCTTTTCGTCTTAGATGTTTCGTTTCATTGTTTCAACTTTACTTTTGATTGAAACCGCAATTATGAGCGGCTAGACACTTTGTTACTACCTAGATTGGATGATTGATTGTTAAAGTTATGATTTTTATGGGATTCTTATGAAAACCTTGGTAGTCTTTGAATTGTAAGAATAGTTGGCTCCTTAATTGAATGCATATGAGTATTTGAATGGGTTTGGTTGTTGTTTATCTGCTTTACATAACTCTTGGTGACGGTCTTTATCACGTAATAGAGTTGTGTTAGATCTTGAGTTTTGGTGATTGTCTATGTCACATAATAAGTTTAGGATCTTTAATGTTGAAGGTACAATAGACTTTAAAAGCAATTAATCGGTAATCTTACTAATTCAAGTGTTTTGCTAATCTCATATCTGTGAGGTGCGAGTTTATTGGTAGATCTAAGTCATTAAGCTGCAAGGCAGGAGCTTCTGTGAGGGAGTGGCCCTTTTGACTAATGTCTAGCAAGTTCAATTAATAGAGTTCAACTTACCTTGATTTAGATCCCGTGAAGGAGTGAATCACATAGGTACTTTCATAGACCCATTAGACATCTCGTGAGAGTGAGTCTAGCAACCGGTAGTTACACTAATCTTAGGATGTCACTTTAGTACTCTTGAGAGTGATTAGGAGGCTTTAGGCGTCCCAAAAGGTGAGAACTTTAAGATCCCGGTTCCCCAAAGTTTATAATTTCCCAAACCAATCATCTCTAAACAAATCAGGATTCCAATCTAGGTAGTGCCTTTCTATCATCCAAGTTAAGTTGTTCTTAATTCGTGCCTTTATTTATTTCTAGTTTTCAATTACTTTGTCTTTTGTAGGAATTGTTAGACAACCCCCCTTTTTCAAGAACAAAACAAACAGTCCGTGTCTTTTTAGACTAGATCGAGTTAATTATTGCAATACATTAGAGTCTTGTGGATTCGATATCCGGACTTACTTTAACTACACTAGAGTCGACCGGTACACTTGCCGGTTAGTAGTTTAGTGTCATTTAGTAAGTCTAGAGTATTACTTAGTGTCTAGAATAGGGTTAATTTAAGTCGTTTTTACTAAATTACTTTCTGCACATCAGGACGCAGGAAGCAGAAAAAGCTTTCCAACAAATGAAGATCTACCTGAGCAACTTACTGACATTGGTGGCACCTTTCCAAGGAGAAAAACTCATTATGTATCTTTCCGCAGGAAAAGAAGCAGTCAGTGCTGTACTCATGGCGGACAGAGGGGGAGAACAGACTCCGATCTATTTCATCAGCAGGGCGCTGAAAGACCTGGAAACCCGATACTCCCCTATGGAGAAACTTGTGTTATCCCTGGTTCACGCGTCCAGAATACTACACCGATACTTCCAAGCCCATGTTATTGAAGTAAGAACAAGTCATCCTATACAACAGATCTTGAGGAAGCCGGAGATTTCAGGAAGACTAGCGAAGTGGGCAATCGAGTTGGGAGTTTTCGGGATCGAATACAAACCGCGGATAGCTATGAAAGGTCAAGTAGTCGCAGACTTTTTAGCAGAAATCCCGCAGGGTGAAGAGTCCATCCCGGATCCGATGGAAACCAGTCCAAAGGAAGTAGCCGAATGGTGCTTGCATACCGACGGAGCATCAAACGACAAAGGATCAGGGGCGGGTCTAATACTCGTAGGACCAGAAGGAGAAGAACTCACCTACGCCCTGTGGCTGGATTTCAAGAGCTCCAACAACGAAGCTGAGTACGAAGCATTTTTGGCTGGCCTCAGGCTAGCAAAACAGATGAATATTAAAAGACTACACGCACATGTAGACTCATTGTTGGTAGCAAATCAGATCAACGGTTTGTATGATGCGAAGGAAGAGACGATGAAGCAGTATCTGAGTAAAGCAAAAGAAGCAATCAGGGATTCGATAGGTGTAACGTGTCACATATCCCACGAAGCAAAATAAAAAGGCGGATGCACTAAGCAAACTAGCATCCGTGACATTCAGCCACCTGGCACGAGAAGTGAGGGTGGAGGTGCTGCAATCCCCTTCCATAAATATAGGAGAAGTAGCAGCAGCGGCAGAAATGGAGAAGGAGTGCTGGATGAAGCCGATCGTGGAATTCTTGACAAACAGAACCTTGCCCGAGGGGAGGATGGAGGCAAGGGCATTGCAAGCCAAGGCACTGCATTATGAAAAACAACGAGGAGTTTTGTACCGGCGATCATACATGGGTCCACTTCTGAGGTGCTTGATGCTGGAGGAAGCCAATTATGTTGTGAGGGAAATACACAATGGCATATGTGGAATCCACGCCGGTCCCCGAATGGTCGTCGCCAAGGCAATGGGAGCAGGATATTATTGGCCGGGAATGCACAGAAGTGCGGTTGAAGAAATCCAAAGATGTGAAAGTTGTCAAAGGCACGCCCCTATATGCTACAGACCAAAAAATGATATGATCCCAGTCACGTCGGCATGGCCATTCCAACAGTAGGCCATGGACATTGTAGGCCCGTTCCCAGCCGCGGCAGGTAGGGTCAAGTTCCTCCTGGTGGCAATAGATTACTTCACCAAATGGGTAGAGGCGAAAGCCTTGAGAACTATAACAGGACAACATGTAAAGAAGTTCGTATGGGAGAACATAATATGTCATTTTGGATTGCCACTTTACATAGTCACAGACAATGGGAAGCAGTTTGCGGACGACCCGTTCAAATCCTGCTGCAAGGAGCTGATGATCAAACAAATTTTTACTTCGGTCGCCCACCCGCAGGCCAACGGATTGGTGGAACGAGCAAACAGAAGTATTGTAGAGGGAATTAAAACGCGACTGGGCTTAGAAGGAAAGAACTGGTTGGAGGAACTACCCAACGTACTATGGGCCCATCGCACCATGCCAAAAACCAGCCATGGAGAAACACCTTTCAGCCTAACATACGGCTTGGAAGCGATGATTCCGGCCGAAATCGGAATGCCAACAGCACGAGTATCGTAGTCTGAGGAAACAAACAACGAAGCAGAACTACGGCTTAACTTGAACCTGTTGGAGGAGCGGAGAATGATAGCAGCAATAAGAGAAGTGAAGCACAAAAAGGAGGTTGAAAGGTATTACAACTCGCGAGTCAGGAAACAGACTTTCAGGGAAGGAGATTACGTGCTTCGCAGCAATAAAGCAAGCCGTGCGGAGAGTCAAGGGAAGCTAGGGCCATGATGGGAGGGTCCATATCAGGTCATCGAAGCAGGACGCAATGACGCGTACAAACTCGCTCGCATAGATGGAAAAAGCATTCCACGAACATGGAACGGAGCACAACTCCGTAGGTGTTATATGTAACCACGTATTTCGAAGTATAATCATGAGTATAATTCAATTTTCAATGAATGAAGGTGCATGCGAGCACCAGAGTTAGCACTCACAAGATCTCCAAATTTTATAACCATTGCAAGTCATACTTGAGCCAACGCGCGATAAAAATAAAGTCAAAACCACGGCTTAACCTGTCGTTTTATGGTAAATATAGTAACCAGTAACACGTAAAGGAAAGGATGTCAAGTAACCATATGACACACTAATAACCACGTACAATGTCCAGTATAAATAGAAGTAACCAAAACGCGAAACAAGCAGACGCGAATATAGGAAACTAAAAGTTGATATAATAGACCGTCACCTAACCAGCATAAGCAACCAAGGCGGGAAACCATATCCAAATAACGTTACATGCGGTTCGCTTACAAAAAGAAACGAAATCTGGTGCAATAAAACGTAGCCAAGTCGGAACATCACAAATTACAACCAACAAGAGAAAATAAGCAAACTACCAGTAATCAAAAGGGAGTTCAAACATAGCTAGAAGGCATAAAGTCAGTACAACCAAAAGGATAGTCTCGAGCTAACGCTCTATAAAGATTCATACAAACAACAAACAAAAGATACAACATGCGCTACAGTTGAAGGCACACTAGCCAACCCTAGGCCTGTTTGGGAGCCACCGGGGCAAGAAAAGCTTTGATGTCAGATAAATACGCGTCACACATCGCAGCAATAGTGTCAGTCATGGGAAAAGTACTTTCGTCAAAATGGTTTGACTGTGCTCGGAGTTCGCTAAGAGCGTTCCTGTTAAAATTCTTGGCATGCTCGGGCCTTTTCCCTTCAGCAACAAGCCGAGCACCATCGTGAAGACCTGCAATAAAACCAAGCTCAAGGTTAGTTTACTAATCATATTCGCAAAAGTGACAAAATTCGACCCTAAAGCGCCAGATAAAAACCTCACATGCGTTATACCCAACCTTATCAGCAAGGCCGTTAATCTTGGCCAACATGTCAAGAAATTCGTTACTGTCACGAATTTTGTTGAAGGCCAAGCCAATCCCGTCCGAAATAAGCCATTTTCTCTCGGCTTGAAGTCGTGCATTTTCCCCCTGAAGCTGAGAAATCTGATCGTCCGAGGAAGCCTTGACGCTTTTCAGGTCAGATGACAGACGTTTCACGGCGCAGACTGAATGCAAAGATCTTCTTGAGTTTCGCTGAGGCTAAGGGTAACCTTCTCTTTTTCTTTTTCAAGAAAATCATATCGAAGCTTCAAGGAAGCATTGTCATCCTCGAGGCGCGTCGTTCTTCTTTTAAGGTCATGAATTTCCTTGACACCATCCATCCAACGATTATGAACCTCAATAAAGGAAAAGAAACTGTTCACCATCGACGAACAACCAGCGTTGGATAAGTCTCTATTCTTCAAACCCCCACCACGATAAAACTCGGCCGGTGTACGAGCATTAAACATAAAATCCCTACAGAACTCGGGATCATCAAACTAAGACCTATTCGTTAGATCCCAATCCGGAGTGAACTTTTCAGTAGGATCCATGCCAGTATCCCCCGAGGAAGTACCCGCAGAAGTAGTGGCGCCGTGAGTACCCTGATATTTCCTGATCGAGCTAGAAAAAGAACTGCCAGGGGACACCCCACCTCCTGCCGCGGCTGACGCAATGACCCCTCCACCAGCCGCGGCCCGCGGCAGCCGACACACCCCCAGACGCGGCCGAAAGTCCCATCACGACCTTCGCACCTCGAGTCGCGGCCGAGGTCCCCGCAGCAGAAGGAGGATCCCACGGTTTCAGTCCGGGGCCTCCCAACCCCTTCATGCGGCTCATATTCTGTCGCTTCACCGGCGGACTATGATTATTGATACTCCGGCGTCCGGAGGAAGAAGCTGGCACGCACTCCCTCGGCTGAACCACAAGATCGACAGTCGTGTCAAGAAAGGGACAAGCTCCTTGAGGGGGAAATTCGGTCTCTTCAGTAACATCTGTCGTGGCGGACAACTTCATACGGTCGAATAAACCTATAACTGGAAAAAATAACAATATATCAATGATTAGCTAAAAATGCGGAAACATAAGAACAATAAAGCAAGAACTTACGCTCCCCCTAACAGGTCATATATGGATAAAGGCTCGTGTCCGGCCAAATGCGGCTGATCCCAGCCATCACGAGAAAGTGCTCGGAATAAGAACGAAGCGTGGTCGGCTCTGCCTTCCAAGCGTTAAACGCGGCCATATCATATTCACCCTTTTTTGGAAGAAGATCCCTAACGTCCTCATCCATACCAAGCTAGTGCATCTCAAAAGGCACAATCCGATCAGAAACAAAAAAATGGTCTTTCCAGTGTTTCAGACTAGTAAACGGTCGCAGCACCATAGTTGGCCGCGGAGATCTCCTCTTCTCAAACGTATAACCCAATCGCCACTCGGGTCAGCTTATTAAAGGCCCTAAACAAGTTAACGCTAGGATCTAACCTAAGGGCGCGACATGATATCTCAAAATGATAAACCTTTATCAAACCTAACGGAATGATCTGAGCCAAGTGTACTGAATAATACGTCAAAATGAGGCATAAAAAGCGACTAACAGGCACTCGAAAGTTACCAAAGGTAAAGAAGGCAGTATACAAAGCTACGGTGCCAGGAGGTGCATCCCGCACCGTTGCGCCAGACGGTGGGACCACCGGCACAAGATTTTGGCTAACACCATATCGGTTCGCAAAATTGTTTAGATAATCTTGCGTTACCACCGACGTTTGTAAATGCATATCATTTCTACACTCCATGTTACACAAGAAATGAAAACAAGAAGTAAAGAAAACTTACCTAGAGAGAGAAACCAAAATAATGTCTTCCAAGAGATGAAAGAAAATGAGAAGAAGATGTGGTTTATATAAAGAAGGAAGGAGGAGACAAGAAGACATGAGGTTGTCTTCCATGATGACAAGCTAAGCCTAGTAACCGACCTACAGGAAAATACGGCGGCTTAATGTAACAAGGGGTAGGGTGGCTGATGTAACAAGCTAGGAGTTGACAAAAATATGGGTGTTATTCTAATGTCATGGTATAAACCACAACATTGGACTAGGGGGACATGATGGGGTATCACCTAAGAAAAACAAGAAAAGGGCTCGATTCACAGCCGTGGTCCGCAGCCCATCCATGCATGCGGCCGCGGCTCAGCAAAATAGGCCGAAGCCCAGCCGAGGTTCACTGCTTCCATGCATACGGCCGCGGCTCAGCAAGCCCAGCCGCGGTTCACTGCTTCCAATCGCACGCACATTCATTCGTTATACGAGCATTAAAATTCTTTTGTCAAGCCGTGGTTCAGATAGAATGGTCGAGGCCCAGCCGCGGCTCAGCTAGGCTGGCCGAGGCCCAGCTGCGGTCCGTAGTCCATTCACATATGCAGCCGCGACACACGTACAACGCAGGAATCCTAACACTTGTAAAACTCTCAACGCAACATATATAGCAAGATAGGGGGCACATATCTAGCCGCGGCCCGCAGGGCCCTCGTGGAGAAGTCTAAGCCGCGACACAGTGGGGTGAAAGCAAGCTACACAGCCGCGGCCCAAGCACTTAAAGATTAAAGAAGAAGTGGATACTTCAATATTCGAGGAATCCTCCAAGGAATCAACGTCAAGGAACAAAAGAATTCGTAAAATACGGAGGGAAGGTTATTGGTTGCTTCAAGAACACAATCAGGAGCAGAAAAAGACAAAGAGTAGAAGACCAATCCTGAAAGAAGCAGACACAACAGGGTGGCCATGCAGAGCCAATAAAATGCATGTCAACTATAAGGGACAAATAACATTAATATTAAGTAGAAAGCCCTTTGCACCAAAAGGGAAACAACTCCATTGACCAAGGAATTACAGTCCAAATGCCTAAACTCTAGATGTCTCAAAATAGATTTACATGGAATAATTTGACATACGAAAGTCACTATAAATACAAAGGCTCAGACAGTGGCGGATCCAGAAAAATTTTTCACGGGGGGCGGAAAATTTTTAAAGGTCGGTCGACTAACGCGGTAACGGGTTGGATCGGGTCGGCTCATTAAAAAAGAAAGAAGACAAGTAAAACTGGGTTTCGAAGGAGGGCGATTGCAAAATTTTACAGGGGGCGGACGAGAAAACGAGCATATATTGACATAAAAAAAAATTTAGGGTGGGCGGCCGCCCCCCCTCCTATGGGGGTAGGTCCACCCCTGGGCTCAGGTACATTCATATCACATCATCCTAACTCACTATACTCATACTCATACATTCCTCTAGATACTCATAAATTCTAGTTGCAATGACAAGACCCGATGTTCGCTTAGCTGCCAAACTTAGAAACGTGAAAGTTGTTGTCAAAGAATGGAATCACAGGTGGGAAACTAACCACCATAGACATGATTGCGGAAATAATTTGATTAACCGTGTAGGTAAGTAAGGAACGATGTGAAATCAAGCGATATTTATGAGAAGTGGAAAACACAAATTGGAAGACATTAAACACAAATGAGTATTCTTGGCTAGAGATCAAACTAACAAGCTATCTAACTAACAAACAATTATACCTAATAATATTCCACTCATTTAAGGTAGCATACTATGATTCCTAGATGGATAGAACCGACGCCTATGTAGATTGATTACTAAATGATATATTCATATCATATTATTGTCAAATGGTAAAAGATGGTAAAAGACTTGATTGAGTATTATTGATAGATTAGGTTACATTATATACAGTTTATAATGAAACCCTAAAAACCTAAACGAAACCGTGGGCTCAACCCTAATAATAATATGGTCTAATAATTATAATATATGTGAAAAATAAAGCAAATAGCAATTGATAGAGTAATTGTTGATAGGTGTCAGCAATAAAATGTTTTGATTGTAATAGTAATACATCCAAGTTAATGTTTCGATAGATAGATGCATGTTATATTTGTTTCTATGCGTTCAGAGTATTTGTCTAGTAGTTGAATTGTTAATTCATGAAATTTTTTTAGGTCCGAATAACCTTTGGGCATAATACAACGGACTCACGCGAGGTGTCACATCAAATAGTTTTTAACGTAAAAATGAACTTGTATGGTGTGCACAAATTAAAGTCAAAGTGTTCTGGTGGAGAATATTTATAACAAATTTATTGAACATTATTTTGATTACTAAAAACCAACTAATTAAATACTAGGTTTGTTTTAAAGTAATGTTAGTCTTCTCTTAATGTAAGTTTTGTCAGGTTTAAAAGGCTTAATCTTACACTTACTTGATATAAATTGAAGACATCATTTTCCTATTAAACACGAGAAAAATGATAGATAACACAATTCATAACTAAAAAGATCGTTAGACCATCTACACGAAGACGTTTGTTGACACATTTAGACTAGTGTGGAAGAGAGACAACTGACAAGAGCACGCCAAGAAAAACAAGAGGTTGAGATTTGTAACAACAAACGACGAATGTGAGAAGACAAGATATAGTTGCACGTCCATACAAAACGACAAAAAGAACCTCACACGAATAAGAAAAGGCCGCGTCCGTCTCCTCCCTTTATTAGACTAGGTTTTACATGTACGTAAGAAAACCAAATGATCAGATAAGTATTTATTTTATTTCACCATAAACTCCATCTACCTCGAACTTTTTTCCATTAACATCACCTATGGCTAATATTGGCTATATAAATAGCTAATTTGCTTGCCCAACCTATGTTTTTCTTAGTCGGGGGAAAACTTATTTGAAAAGATCAAGTTAATATCTTATTTACGGATCAACAATCATTCGTATGAAATCAAAATATGAAATGAAACAAATGACGATTAACGTAGTTAATTTCGTCTTTAGTTTCATTTTATTTTTACTGTTTATATAGCCTCATACTAGTTTTTAGTAACATTTCATCTTCTTGTTAAAAAAAATCAATCGAATGACTATACTTTTATCGTATTAAAGGGAAAAATAATAAGATGGCATGGTATATTTTGATATTTTGGTGTGTGGAGTTGAAGGAAAATAATTGACGGTAGAGGTGTGAGTGTGTGTCAGACGGAGGAAAGAAAAAATGGAACGATAATCGAGAGAGAATGAAATAAGAAAGAGAAACAAAAACACAAACACCATACCATTCACCATTCATTTCACTTCATTTCATTTCATTTCATATTTTCATTTCACTGCTTCTGCAATCTGCAATCCACCATGAGCGATTGGTTGGGCTTTTCCCTTAATCACCACCACCCCACCACCGCCACCGCCACCGCCACCGCCACCGCCGCTGATTCTCCTCCCTCGGCGGTCATCGCCATACATGATTTCCACCCTTCTCCTACGCAAGGTAATATATGCATATGCACATCTTCAATATCTTTATAACAATAATAATAATAATAATCTTACTATGCATGTTTTTTATGCTGCTTTGTAGGATGGAGATTGGAAGATGGTGGTCCGAAGCTGGAGGATTTCTTAGGCGGTGGTTGTTACTCCACCGCCGTAGAACACGCCGAAGGCGGCGGCGGTGGTGGCGGCGGTGGCGATGGTGACGTCGACGTCAACGTCAACATATCTCCCAACTCTCACTATCACCATCATCGTCCCACTGGTGGTGAAACTATCGACTCCACAGACACCACCGCCTCCTATTTCTCACCACCACCACCACCACCGTCGTTTATGCTGCACAACGGTTACCCTTATTACACCACCGCCACCAACGATAACCCACATCAAAGCTATTTGATCCCAACTAAAGCGGTGGTTCCATACGACGGTGCAATCACTCCGATGACGTGGTTACGTCAACCATCACACCAACCACCACCACTACCACCACCGCCATCATCATCATCGTCATCACCACCAGATTGTGATGAACAGAATGTTAACAGCAGTAATCAGGACTGTTTGTCACTGGCGGTGACTGATAACCGTAAACGATCGGTGGTGCAGATGAAATCACCGATGAATCGTAAATCAATCGATGGATTTGGGCAAAGAACTTCACGGTACCGTGGCGTCACGAAGCACCGGTGGACGGGGAGATATGAAGCTCATTTGTGGGATAATACCTGCAGAAAAGAAGGTCAAACAAGAAAAGGTCGTCAAGGTAGTACAAATCATGTTCATTCTTACATTCCTCAATTTCCCATTATTATTATTATTATTCGACAATTACTAACGAATTACATATGTTTCCGGCCGGTTTTAATCGCTTTTCCTGCGTCTGGTGATCACCGGCGGTTCATTCATCGGTTCATCGACACCAGTTTATCTTGGTATGTCTGCCTGCAATTGCCTCCGGCTGTTATGTTAGTAGTTCGTAAATGCAGTTCGGGTTTATTGAATGTTTAAGCGCGATTATGGTATCTACGTGTGTAAAATAGTGTTCTTTCTATGAGGTTGAGGATTCGAGTTTTAGCGTAGAATGTGGTCCTACTATTTGGGGTAGATTAGATTGCCCTTAAAATGTTTTAATGATGTTAATTGCAACTTGAAAGTGATTATTGAAACATCATATGATTTGATATTATGTTGTTTAGAATTAGTTGACAAGGACGATAGATTTTTTGCTCACGTATGTAGCTTCTACACGTGTCGATGTATTATACCTCACGTGTAGCGTGTTGTATAATACAATCTACAAGACCGACACTTCGATTATAAGTAATAAGAATTATTAGCAAGATATTTCTGGTTGGTTTATTTATCAAGATCATATAACTTATTTGAAATATCTTGATGACCATATGATATGATTTTTGCTAATTGAGTATGTGATATTTAGGGGGATATGATAATGAAGAGAAAGCAGCAAGAGCATATGATTTGGCTGCTCTTAAATATTGGGGCGCTACGACTCATATTAATTTCCCTGTGAGTTTTTCTTGTTATATTAATTCGTCTATATCATATTCCGACTGTTCTCTGTGCATAATCTGTTAACTCGTGTAATGGTTTATCTTGTGACTGATTTAGCTAGCTGATTATGAAAAAGAGCTTGAGGAGATGAAAAATATGAACAGGCAAGAATTTGTAGCCAACTTAAGAAGGTAATATACATGCACATCAATAGCTAAGTGCATAAGATAGCATGATACTTCAATACTTTCAAAGCTTTACTATAATGCTATATGCTTTCATTTTGTTACCAATCATAGCAACCGTTGTTAAGATAGTGTTTGCTATGATTGGTAAAGTTTGAAAGTCATAGAATGAAAACAAAAACCGAAAACCGGACATCAAACTTACTCTTTTAGAACATTTGTAGTTTGACATGTTACTATATTACAACGAATGCAGGAAAAGCAGTGGATTTTCAAGAGGTGCATCTATGTATAGAGGAGTTACAAGGTATATAGAAAAGCAGCCTAGGCCCTAGATCATTTCCCGAGCTTAAACGCGCCGTTATCAGTGCAATCATTTATGCATGATGTACAAGTTGTCATTGTATGGTTGTACTCCGTTCCACCTTTTGTAAAGGCAGACATGGCACATATGAGATGAAAAAATGCAACTTTTTTTTTATGACAAAAAGATGCATTATATTAGTTTTTGCAGTTGCTTTCTGTGCCATGCAATGTCACTTGCAGTTTGGACCCTGTGGTATAATCTATCAAAATTATTATAAGCGTACATCTTTTCTAGTACATTTTAATGTAGCGCCTTATGGCGTCATAAGTTATATATAAGATTATATCTTTTACTTTGGTCAAACATTTGAAACATTGTACATAAAGATTAATGTGGTTACAGTGATAAATAAATTGGTTTTGGTTCTAAAAGTTTAATATTTTGCAGGCATCATCAACATGGAAGGTGGCAAGCTAGAATTGGAAGAGTTGCAGGCAATAAGGACTTGTACCTTGGTACCTTCAGTAAGTTCATTTATTGTACAATTTTATATTGCCACATGTTTAGAGACACGTATACCAATTATCACTTTTTTTGTTGTTTCACTCTAGGGAGCAAAACTCATATGGACCAAACCAAATTAAACCCCACAAATCGTATGTTTGGTCTGGTTTTTTCTTTCCCTAGATTTTTAAAAAACCTGTTATTCGTGTGGGTTCCTCGATCCAAGAATGTTTAAAAATCGGTTGATTTAGTGAGAAACAAAACAACTCCTTTATTTTCGAAGTTGAAATTATGCCTTTTGCTTCTTTATTTTTGTAATTAATACAAACCCAATTTTCTGGTGTTTGAGATTTATTTTATAGAATGTTTACTTGATTATAAATTATTGTAAGTGAAATACATTGTTTTGACATCTCAAATTTTCTGGTGTTTGAGATTATTTATATAAAAGGTTTACTTGATTACAAATTATTGCAAGTGAAATACATTGTCTTGACTTCTCAATTAGGAGGTTTGAAGTTGCTCACTTCAAAAACTTAAGACAGTTTTAATAAGGAACCCCGAACACCTTGTATTTTTTGTGACTTTTGTGATTGTAAGCTCAAATATTGTATAGAGATGCCAGATTCATACGCCGTGTATATTTCTAAAAAGATTAACACTGTAGTTTTCAAAAAAGTAAACTGTAGTGTATAGAGCATACACCAATTTACAACCATGTATATAACAATTTACCTATTTATACTGTACTTTAAAGGGGGTGGTTTATGTAACATAGAACTCTATTGTATAATACGATATAGGTACACAAGAGGAAGCAGCAGAGGCTTATGACATAGCAGCCATAAAATTTAGAGGGACAAGTGCAGTGACCAACTTTGACATTGCAGATACGACGTGAAAAGAATATGTTCGAGTTCAACCTTGATTGCCGGTGAGCTTGCAAAACGAGCAACCCCTACGATGCTTGAGGACTGTAGCGAGCCTTGTGATGATTTTGCTAACATGGTGTGGGCTGGAGACCAGGGGCACCCACCTGGACTCGAACACCAACACGTCGCAAGCAATATGGAGCACATGAGCCCGGGTGAGCTAGCCGGTGATCTTGACCCGGGGTTAGATGAAGCTGGAACGGGTGGTTCGCGTGGGAACCTACTTTGGTGAAATGAGGGGCGACAATGTTTTGTAGGAATCTAGTAATATATATATATATATATATATATATATATATATATATATATATATATATATATATATATATATATATATATATATATATATATATATATATATATATATATATATATATATATATATATATATATATATATATATATATATATATATATATATATATATATATATATATATATATATACATCTTAAATGAATTTTATAGTATTACTTCTATCATTAAACTTAAAATTATAGTATTACAATATATATATGTCTTACCGTTTGTCTAAAAATCAGCACTAGAAGTGGAGATATGATGTTATATCCAGTTTTGTGTTATATTTTTATTAGTGTAGTATTCCATCTTGTATCGTGTAACATAGTATTTAGTATTACATTTTCTCATACAAATTTTTAATACATAATATTTCGTATTGTGTTATTATAGGGTCATTTATTGAAAATTGTAGGAGTGAATTATATATTCATATAGTTGTCCTTAAGAGACATGTTTTATTCAAATGATTTAAAGTTTAAATCATATAGAATGAAGGTTTGACGATCCTAATAGTAGTGGGGATGTATATTTGCCTTCAAAAGAATTATTGAAAAGTAATACATTTCTATGTAGCGTTTTCTATTTTACAATACAACCGGATTCTAGTAACATTAAAATTGATCATTTCATGAAAGTATGATTTACTCTGTTGAAGACGGCGGATCTTCATTTGTTTCTTCTTCAATTCCTAGATAATCATCCTCGGTCATTTTGCAGGACAGGTGGTTGTTGAAGACACGCTTCGCCATGAACGAGCGTTTTCCGATTGATTTGAACAGCCTTACCTCGCGGTCTTGTAAATTTTAATCGGGAGTGGGCTTGTTAATTTTAATTTAATAATGACTGGGGTTCTTATTCTTTTAAGTTTTACTTAGGCTTTTCAAGTTTAGTAAGTTTTGGGCTTTTAAGTATTAAAATTTTAGTAAAATATCGGGCCATTAAATTTGAGCGGTATCTTAATTTTCACGTAGATGTATCCTGATGCATACAACATTAAAAAATTGTCCTTCAAAACAATAGTTGAGGGGTAGCCCGACTATCCCTCCCTCCAATGAAGTCCGCCCTTGATTTATCTATCAACATATTTTATTTTTCAAACTAATATTAACATTATATATAGAGAAAACTTCATAAAATAGTAACAAAGTTTTATGAGTGTTTTAATCAGATCACTCAAGTTTTAAACTGTTTCAATCATGTCATTTAACTTTAGGATGATGTTCTAATCGTATGTAATTAACCTGATTAGTAGGTAATTATTTATTTTCAAGTTTTATGAGTGTTCCACCATTTCCGCCCACCACCACCGCCACTCACCACCGTCGCCCCACCACTATCGCCACTCACCACCGTCGTCCCACCACCATCGCCGCCCACCACCTTCGCCGCCCACCACCTTCGTCCCCCACCATCGCCGCCCACCACCTTCGTCCCCCACCATCACCGCCCACCCCCACCTTCGCCGCCCACCACCACCACCTTTGTTCGCAACCATCGCCGACCACCACCACCGTCGTCGCCCCACCATCACCACCCACCACCACCACCGTCGTCACCCCCACTGTCACACCCCAACCTTAACGGCGGAAACGTCGAGGTGTGAGAGTTAAGATCGTTCACAGCCACATAACGCTATTATTGGTTCCAAATATATTAATCAGGATTCAATTGTAAGAATACAAGTAAATGTTCAAACAAAGATACATCCAGATTACAAGTATAAAAGTATCCAGATCATTCGTTTATTTCTCTAAGTCCAATCCTAAGTGAGATAAGCTTCAAAGAATAACCTGAAACATGTTAAAAATAAAAGGTCAATATAAAAATGTTGGTGAGCATTCCATAGTTTTCAATACATAAGTATATAAAAGATGGCAATTCAAGTCATAAGTTAGTGAATAAAGTGATTAGGGATGTTATGAACAATGCAACAATCAAACCTCGACAAAGTTTTACAAGTCTTATACGTCAAAAGTATATATGATCAGCTAAGTGTATTTGGTTCCATAGTACACAAGCATACGGCTCCTAGGAGTCGGCAATACATCGACTTTAGCACCAAATAGGTTGTCTGTCCCATAGATCTATGACTTCGCTGTGCTAGCAATAGTTAATGATTGTACATATAATGCCATAACATGGTAACCACAAAAGTTCAACTAACCACAACTTTAAATAAATTGCCATAAAGTTTACAAGTCTCGAATAAGTTTACAAGTGCAATAATATAAGTTAACGTGTTTCACCCCAAAGTGTGAAAATAAGAAAAAGGGGTATGGAAATACTCACTTGGATATATGCATAAAGATGATATAAAAGTTTAAACGACAATCCAACGTATCCATTACAAGGCACCTAAATATATATTACAAGATAAAATAATAAGATTAACGTTCTATTAATTAATTAGGGTTTTGATAGATTTAAAGGGATTTGACAGGTAATTAAATTTATAGAGTAATTATTCATATTTTTAATCCATTAGAAGAATTAAATATTTAAATATTTTAGAAATGAATTTAAGTATAAATAAATCTTTATAATTATTTAAGATTAATTAGAATAACGTATCGTTTAATAAATTATTAATCTAAACCAATAGTTAAAGTGTAACTTATAATAAATAATATTCTTAAATATTTTATGTAATTATAAAATATATATAATTTTTACAATTATCATGATAAATCTTTAATTAATATAGTGTCCATTAATATTATAAAGATTTATTGTTTCAAGTCCAATAACTATTTAATTATTTTAAAAGAAAACCATTTGAATATAAAAGTTAAATAAACATAAAAATAATAATTATGTTTTTTTGAAAGTAACATTTGGACCAAAAGATTTATTATTTATTATTTGAAACAAATGATAATTAATAAGTTAAAATAAAAAAATAATCCAATTGTATTATTGAACATGTAATGTTTTAATAAAATAAACAATATTTAAATCTATTTTATAAAAAGTTAGACTAATTATATCATTTGTTTTGAAGATAATAAAAATAAAAAAAATGTTAAGATATTTTAGGAAATAAATTCCAGAAAATTAATTAGATGATTTAAAAATATTTGAAGATTATAAAAAGAATTTTTATATTTATTCTAAATTTTCTAAAAAAATTAATTTGGGCTAAAAACCCTTAAAAAAATACATGAGGGTCACCGGATTCGAACCCGGGACCTCATGTTTAAAGCACCTAAACCTTAACCATTGAACCAAAGGCCTCAGCCGCGACATAAGTTGATTTCGAAAGTTTAAAAACATGAACAAAAGGAATCCCCAAATTCTCAATGAACCCTAGTTCGATCCGCACCAAAATTGAGGATCAAATCGATAATGTCAATCAAATTAATGATAGGGCTTTCATTCAGCAGTTGTAAAAGAGTATATGTGTGTGTTTAATTACCCGAATGTTGTATGACTTCAATGATTCGACTCGAAGAACAAACCGCGACCATTTGATGCTCGATCGATGCCCAAAAAATGATTATAATCAAAACCGTTGTACAGAAAGCTTCTAAGAGTCTCGGTGATCAAAAGCCCTATGTTAATTTGGGTTTTTGATGTCCGGGTGATGGTGTTCGAATGGGTTGCAGGTCGCGAGTAAAAGTGGAATCAGATATGATGTTTGTGTGTGTTTCAGACCAAATTGTATTCGATGGAAGATTAGAAACGGTTAAAAGATCGTTGATGTGCAATTAATTTGATTATTATAGAGTGTTAATGCTCGAACGGCTTTGAGGTTTAAAGTGTTTCGGTTATTCAATCGTTTGGGCTTGTAACCAATGCTTTAATGCGATTAATTGATGTATACAAGTCCGAAACAGGTTCTAGAATCGATTTGGGACGGTTTGGGGTCAAAAAGGTTACGGTTTGGGTTGTTGTGTAGTCGCCGGAGCCGTCCGGAGGTCGCCGGAATCCGGCTGCCGGATTTACGGGGTACAGGGGGGGGGGTTTAAACATTTACACTTAGGCCCCTGTGGTTTTAGATTTGTTTTAATTCTTTCCCAAACTTAGGTTTAAACTTAAGTTAAATTTACAGATTGGTCCCTGAAGTTTAAAATTTTATTATTTTATGTAAATACTTATTAATTACAAATTTAAAGTTTTAAAACTTAAATTATCATTATTATTAATATTATGATCATTAACATTATTATTATTATTATTATTATTATTATTATGATAATAATAAAAAAAATTAAGTTTATTAACGCCTTATGTTTTATAATATTAAATAAACATTATAACACTTATAATGTTATTATTATTCATTATTAAATTAATTTGTTAACCAACAAATTAATTATCACGCATAACAAGTTCTCAAAGTTTCAAAATAGCATAAAAGGTCCTCATAAAACTTAACAAAGTTAACTTTTAATTTAACGAAAAATATGAGATGTCACACCCACCATGGTCGCCCACCACCATCGTCGTCGCGCCACCATCGTCGCCCACCACCACAGTCGTACCCCCACCATCGCAGCCCACCACCACCTCCTCTCACCTTTGACCCTCCCTTTTACCTACTATTCAGGTTAAATAAACAAGATTGAAACTCAAAATAAAGTTTAGTGACCTGATTGGAACAAAAAAGTTTATGAGTGATCTAATTGAAATAATTTTAAAACTTGATTACCTTTCTATAAAGTTATCCCTTAAATATAATACTAGTTTTCAACTATGTTATTTATTAAGTGGTTGTACCTTATGTTTTTCAACTTTATTTGTCATTAGATTGGTGTACCTTAAGCTTAGCTACTTTACTAAGAAATTATATTTACTTACTATTTATTACTTGCAACATTGGTTTGAGGTGTCATCTTACATACGGTCATCAATGTCATATAATTATCTCCGGTGATATTAAGAGTCTGAAATTCAAGTTTTGTGATATTTGTCATTTTTGTTTGCTAAACAAGAATCAAGTAAGATAATTATTAGAATCTTTAAATATCAATAAACATTGCGATACAATAAAACGGTAGAGTTATAAACAAATACAAAAACAATAAAAGTTTAAATTCTTCAGATGAGAGTTCAACAATGGAGATAAGAATTAAAATAAACATTATGGTTGCTAGCTTGGTGGATAATTTTTGAAAATTTATCTTGGATAAGCTTGAGAAAGGAGGTAATATGTTTATTGTAAACAAATATAGATTGATAGTGGTCATTCATAGTTTAAATTATAACCATTTGCAACGACTGTGTAATTGTTTTCAACGGCTATATGATCGTTTATAACGGCTATCTCACCATCTTGTGTGTTTGTGTGTGTTTAAATATAGATCGATAGTAATTTTAAATAAAATGGATAAATTTAAGATTACGTTATAAAAAATTTAGTTTATAAAAAAAAGAGAAATTATGAACGAAAGGTTATGGTAAAAATAAGATGCTACTACGGATGGATGTTAAAAACATAATTAAAATGTTAGTTATATAAAAGTTAGTTGACATAAAAGAAAATGTTAGTTGTATAATTAAAGATTATGTAAAAGTTAGATGCATAAGTAAATCTTAGTTGCATAAGTAAATGTTAGTTGCATAACTAGAATTTAAATGCATAAATAATAGGTTAGATGCATAATTAAAGTTAGTTGACATAGAAGAAAATATTAGCTGTATAATCAAAAGTTAGATACGTAAATATAAGTTACTTTGTTAATAGTCCTATTGTCTCATTTATGCTTAATTTATTTCTCTTAGTTATCTTCTCAATATAATATATTATGAGTTATTATTTAATGAAGCTCTTACCTTGATTAATTGATAACTTTGTGCTTTATTAATCTTTCTGATTAGAGTTTAAAAGCTCTCATGCTGATAACATGTTATAATTAACACAAGATTAGTGTTATAGCTTAAGAATTTAAAAATAATTGTAAAAGCAAGAGTAAGAGTAAGAGTAAGCCCCTGTTTGTTTGGGTCTAACCGACCCAGTCAGACGTCCATGTCTGACTCGGTCAGACGTGTGATCGTTTGGTTGGTTACCTCTTATCGGAGAAGAGGTCTGACCGAGGTACTGATTCGGTCAGACGCTACCCAAGATCTGACCCGAGTCAGACGTGGAGATGGAGGGCGAGGGCGAAAGTGACGGGGGTGGAAGATGAGCAAGCTCCGACAGCATTACTTCGTCGGCCACAACCAACGACTGCAGCGGTGGTTGGCGGTCCGATTCGCGGTGGTTCACGGTGGTTCACGGTGGTGGTTTGACTTTGCGGATCTCACCCGAGTTTGACTCGAGTTGGTGGTTCACGGTGGTGGTTTGTGTGAAGAAGAAGGGTGGTGGTGGTGGCGGTGGTCGCCGGCGGTTGGGTAGGGTGGAGATGATGAGTGGTGGTTAGGGTTTTCTTGAAGATGACGGTGGTGGTTTATGGGTTTGTGGGTTTGTGGATTTGTGTGAAGAAGAAAAGTGAATAGGTGAATGTGGGGGAGGTTTGTGTGGTTTTAAAAGAGCTTCAACCATGACTTGTTCTAGTGTCTCCCTTGCAGCAGTTTCTTTTGAAATCAAATATCCAAATGGGATGATGCATTCAAGTAAAAAAATAAAAAAGTTTATAATTCTGTTATTTGGAAATCTGTAAAAAAATTGATCAGACCTCTTACTATTTATTTGTAAAAAAAAAATAGGTGAAGAACAACCAAACACACTTATTGATCAGACCTCTTACTGGTTAAGACCCTCTTATCCATTCAGCACTTATTTAATCAGATGTTGCCAAACAGCCACTAAGATAAATGTATAACTTATAAAAGTGTATACAAGAGTTGCATTCTCTCATTCATATTCTGGTGGTATTTATACTACAAATATAAATTATTTTGATAGACAAGTAAAACTATTTGATAATTAAATAAAAAGTATATTAAACTTATCTACAAGTTTAATAAAAAAATCATACACTGCTATTGTAATAATTCATAATAGGTTTTCTTTTATAAGGTATATAATGTTTTTGAAATTCTAAACATACCACCGTGACATTTTCACTTTTTACATTTCAATGAGTATTATTCAAAATGAGTCATGTCACTATGCACAGATTTAGTGTATATATGTTGTGTTGCGCCTGAGTAATTTTGATAGTTTATGCTCTGTACGTATATTTTTAAGAAATGGAAGTTCAAATTTTTTTAATAATGAAATAAAATTAATTACTTTACTGTTCAATAATTAATTATTGGGCTTGGGCTGTTAATTTTTTGTCACCACATTCCATGGTAACAAAACAGCAAAGTGATAAAACCAAACATGAGGGTGCGCATAGGTCGATCTATTGTTAAAACTATTTGGATTTAAAGTGGTAAAGCATCTTTAATGGTTAAACGTATGTGCCTCGTCAATGACGTTTTAATGAAAAATAGTTGTTGTGCTTATTAATTAACATACGATAGGTTGGTAAAATGTATCCGTTGAAAAACCAAACATGAAGAATACAAATAATTCAACTTTAAAATACATTAACTAATAAGAAACAACATACTAATCAAACGTAATCATAGACTGACTTTGACTTCACGAAATAGGATAAGATATTGACTCGCTAATTTCTTTGTTTGAAGATTAGCATTAAAGGCTTCTCCCTTTTTAGAGCGATCCCAAATCTTTCATTCATGTCAAGCTTCGATGGATCATCACCATTAGGAACGTCCCAATCAAACTCGCGAATCAAATACGCCAACATAGATTCAACACTCTTGATTCCTAGTGACATTCCCGGACACATCCTCCTCCCTGAACCAAACGGTAAAAACTCGAAATCTTGGCCTTTAAAGTCCAACTTCGAGTTCATAAATCTTTCTGGATTGAAGGATAAAGGGTTGTCCCAAAGTTTTGGGTCTCGGCCCATCGCCCAAAGGTTGACAAATGTTTTGCATGTTTAGGGACTGTGTAGTGACAAATATAAATTCAGCGGCGGAGCTTGAACATCCCCTTACGGGGGGCGGGCGCGAAATTTTTTTTTTTAGGGGGGGCGAACTCAATATTTATATAAAAATTTACACTACCGGACCAAAAAATTACACTACCGGGCCAAAAATTACACTACCGACGAAAAAAAGAGGCCCCGGTCTCCTCTATCCTCCGCCCATGGTGTAGTCCATAACCTTGCACAATTCAATCGCCATATGAGGAAGGAGAAGAGGCACCGGTGGGTGTAATCTTAATGATTCTTTGATGCAAGCTTGTAGATAAGTTAATTTAGATAGTTGAGAGTTGAAGGCTTGATCCGAGGTTATTTCATCTTCTATTTCTTGTTGTATTTTGGACATGAATTCTTTGCGTCGTACGAGCTCCGGCATAGCCCATATCACCGCCGTTGTTGTTGTATTCGTTCCGGCTAACAGTAATTCCTGGCAACACAAGAAGATGGTTTGTGTTATAGAATATGAATCGCAAATAAAAGAGTTGTCAATAATTGGGGTAGTTAAAACATTTATTTTATTATTTATACTAAATAAAATAAATAAATTGGTAACCTAACACAATGACTAATCAAGATTGTTGATGGTTAATCGTTTGCGCAAATAACATCACGGTGATTAAGGATGAATACAAGTTGGGTAAAAATATCAATCAATGATCCCAATGCATAATTGCAAATGATTTCCATTTTGCTACAATTTCAAATTAAAAACTATATAGTAAAGAAATGTTTACCAAAATTGGTTGACAGATTTGATTGTTTGTGAATCCATTTTCAAGCAGCCGGTCTAAAAACGATTGAGCTTGCTCTGACGACCATGTTGAAGAATTGACATGAGCTCTTCTTTCATCGATTATAGTCTCCCAATATGCAAATATCTTCTTGAATTTTTCCATGGCTCCCTTCCTTGTCCCATGAAGATCAAATCTTTCAAGAATAGGAAAAAACGAACCAAAATCTTCTACACGACCTCCATACTCGATCAGTTGCTTTATGCATCGAGTCTTTTAACCACTCATGAGTTTTGTTTTCACCACTCAAATCAATAAATTCTTCAGCAAACGCAGCACTTGTACGGAGGTGCATACATAAAAGGTTGGACATCTGCTTCTATCCTGGGCAAAATGAAAAAATTCATGAGTTTTGTTTTCACCACTCAAATCAAGAAATTCATCAGCAAAGATAATGGAATTTAGAGTGTTGAATAATGAGTGGGCCATATCTTTTGGCAAATTGGCAAGCATAACATGAAGTTTGTCTCCCACTTGATGTAAGTTTCCGATGATCGGCAACTTTGGTGGGCCCGGTGGGAGGTTTTCATCACTCTTGATATAAAACACTTTTGTTTGTTTTTTTACAAGTAAAATAAAAAAGATTGTGGCTAGAATGAAAAGAGTGAAGGAGAGAATGTTATTTTTGAGAAGAGTTGTGATATCCATTAGAATTTTGAGATGAGATATAAGGGATTTTGTGTCGTTTGATAACGATTTTTTTTGGAGTAAATATTCTATTATAATTAATCCTTTATGTCGATGCTTTTTTGGTTTTTTTGGTTTTTTTTTTTTTTTTTTTTTGGGTTTTGTTTTGTTTTGTATGTGTTTTCAAGGTTTTTGAAACTGCACCGGACCGGCGGGTCCGACCGGTTCGACCGGAAACCGGTGAGGATGCCGGTTCGGTTCGGTGGTTTTGGGCCGTTTTCGGTTGAACCGGCCGGTTCGTGCGGTCGACCGGCCCGACCGGAACCGGCGAACCGGGTTGAACCGGTTTTTTGGAATTTTTTTTATTTTAATAGATTCGAAACCGGACCGGACCGGCGGGTCCGACCGGGAACCGGTGAGGATGCCCGTTCGGTTCGGTGGTTTTGGGCCGTTTTTGGTTGAACCGGCCGGTTCGTGCGGTCGATCGGCCCGACCAGAACCGGCGAACCTGGTTGAACCGGTTTTTTGAATTTTTTTTTATTTTAATAGAAAAATATTATTCGATATGGATTAAGGAACACCGGTTCGTTAATTTGGACAATGTTTACTTGAATGGTATGTATTTTGGATGTTGTTTGGATTAAGGAACACCGGTTCGTTAATATTATTGGCGAATCACTATTTGATTTATGGTTGTTTAAACTTTGGATGTTGTATTTTGTTTTGGTTTATGGTTGTTTAAACTTGGGTTGTTTTATTTTGCTAAATTGGACTATGTTTACTTGAATGGTATGTGTTTGTAGTTTTATAAATATTTGAAATTTTTATATTTTTTAAATATTTATGACGTCATCAGGTTCGTAATCCGGTCCGACCGGTCCGACCGGTCCGACCAATGAACCTCTAGGCCGTCCTGTTCGCTTTCCGCTCCGGTTTCGAAAACATTGTGTGTTTTTATAGGTTTGTTTTGTGGGTTTGAGGTTTGGGGGTGGGGTTTTTCTTGTGAGTTTTTTGGTTTCTTGACACATCTTTTTAATGGTTGTTTTGATTACGTTCATTTATAGTATTCGTTGGCGTTGTCTTTCTCCGGGTTCCTACTTTATTTCTTTCGTTATCGATGCCCTGTTAAGGTTTGGGTTTTCTTTTTGTTTGCTTTTTTTGGGGCTTTGATTTTCGTCAGTTTTTCTATATAAGACGGTGTCGCGCTTTGATTTTCGTCTATTTTGTTTATGGTGTTGGACTTTGATTTAGTTTTGGGTTCTGAATGTTCTTGTGTGTTATGAATTTGGGGTTTTGGTGTGTTTTACCTTGTGTATTTTGCTGATTTTACGGTTTCAAACCTTCATTTTGATTTTGATTTAGGGTTACGTTAAAACTCACATAGCCGCGGCAACGCGCTGGTCTCAAACCTAGTTGTATTTATAGTCTTAAAACGGTTGAACATTTGAATAAACATAAGCTTCAAGTTACATTTTTAAGTGTCAACCATCCCACGTTCCCCTAAAATATTAAGGGGCCTGCTAAAGGGACGCCCTCCAGGATATCTGGACGCCCTGCTTACGGGCCGTAAGGCCCTTCACGGGCCGTATGGTCTGTCGCAAGTCAAATCGGTCATTCAGAAACGTAATTCAAAAACGTAACGGCCCGTGAATATGATCACGGTCGTGTTTATTTACGGCCCGTGAATTTCTTCACGGCCCGTATGGAATTCGTCTTACGGGCCGTGAACTTACTTACGGGTCCTAGTTTCACTTTTAATAATTTGACGAGATATATTATTCCTCGTTTTTCGTGTAATTTTATATTTATTACGTTATTTGATATGACGTAATATTCCTCGATAGTCGTGTAAATTTGTATTTATTACATTATTTGATATGACGTAATATTCCTCGATATTCGTGTTAATTATGTGACGAGATGCAATATTCCATTTCAACTACTATATAAACGTTAGTTTATAAATTCATTTCATAATTCAACGATATAAATTCATTTCATTTCAACTACTACATAAACGCAATATTCCATTTCAAGTACTATATAAACGTTAATATCTAACGTTACGATGTCTTTCTGGGATAGCAACTATTTATTCGGTTCGGAATCTAACTATTACCCTCAGGAGGGTTACGGTTATTACAATGAGGCTGCTTCAAACTATCTAGGACAGTTCGCGTCCAATTACGGCGGGAATGACGGCGGCGATGACGGGGGTGATAACGGTGGCGATAGCAGCGGGGATAATGACGGTTCTGGTTCCGGTAAAAGGGTTTATACGACACGAATCAGGTTATAAGATATATCATATTTAATTTTACTTTCATTTTACTATCATTTAGTAATAACTAACTAAAAATATTAAATTGATTAGGTTTTCTCATCTCGTGAAGAATTAGTTGATTGGGCAACTAACGTGGGGCGAGATAATGGGTTCGTTATTGTCACCAAACGTTCAAAAAGAAATTCGAATGGTTTGGTGGTTAAAATTTGGTTGAAATGCGATCGGGGTGGTGTATATAAGGGAGCATCCACTCTAAGAAAAAGTGGCACGAAAAAAAACAAACTGTCAATTTGAATTGCAGGGTAAGTACCAGATGCAGAGAGATGGGTGGATTATAGTTGTTGTGGATGATACTCATAACCATGAACCTGCTGAACACCTGGAAGGACATGCATACGCAATGAGGCTCACCGAAAATGAGCTTTCTACTGTAAAGAATCTGACCGAGCAAAATATTGACCCTCGAAACATTCTAGGCACGTTGAGGGAACAAAATCCCAATAACGTGTCTGGGTTACGAACCGTATATAATGCTCGGGCAAAAATAAAAAAGTCCACCAGAATTGGTGAAACCACAATGCAGGTTTTTTTTTCTATACTACAACAACATCAATATATTTACACCCCTCACATTGAGGAACCGACAAATACCGTCGACGGGGTTTTTTTTATACATCCCACATCTCACACATTATGGCGTGCTTACCCACACGTGCTGATGATTGACACAACATACAAAACTAACTTGTATAAAATGCCTTTTGTTCAAATGGTTGGTGTGACATCCACCCTGAAATCTTTTTCTGTTGCTCACGCATTCATTGATTATGAGCGTGAAGCCAACTTCAGATGGGTGTTAGAGCAACTAAAAGCAACGCTGGAAGATAAGTGTATGGAGCCCCGTGTTATACTAACCGACCGAGACCTCGCTCTGATGAATGCGTCAGAAGAAGTTTTTCCGAGTGCTGTTCGATTACTTTGCAGATGGCATATTTCGGAAAATATTGCTAAACATTGTAAGGCGAGTTTTTCAAATGAAGAGTGGGGTGCTTTTCAGCATGTGTGGTCGGTACTTATTAACTCTGAAACGGAGGACATATACGCTTATAATTACGACCGGCTTTATCGCAGATTGGTGTCCAACCATTCAAGTAAGTTTTCTAGTGTTATTCTTAAAAATATATGTATATTTATATAAAAATAAGTGCATTTTTTTAATAGGAGTGCTGATGTACCTAAAAAATAACTGGTTGGACCCCTACAAAGAGAGATTTGTGTCGGCGTGGATAAATAGAAGTTATAACTTCGGTCAGCACACAACGAACCGAGTTGAGAGCCAACATTCGTTGTTGAAAAGTTACCTGAAAGCAACCAATAGCACCCTGGATAGATTTATTCCTTTCATTAATAATATCTTAGCTACCCAGGAAATTGCTATAAAAGAAAGTTTTACCAAAAGCAAAATCATGCTTATGGTGCAGCATAATCATGAAGTGCTTAAATTGCTGCGAGGTAACGTTTCTATTGCGGCTTTGGATATGTTAGTCGGTGAGATTAACAGGATAAATCATCTAATTGTATCCAAAGATTCATGTGGCTGCCATCTTTTTACCAGCTTTGGTCTTCCGTGTGCTTGTAAATTAAACAATTACTTTCAAACAGGTGAATGTTCTTTTACGTTTTTTATTTTTTCATGAAAACTTTTATTATATTTTATTTAATATATTATTTTATAGGTCAATGTATCCCGCTCGATGCCATTGATGTTTTTTGGAGGAAGCTAGATTTTTCACCCGCGTATATTGTACGGGAGGTTCAAGTAGATGTACATAAAGAGATGGAGATGGTGACAAAACATTTACTTGTCCAACCCGAAAATGTGAAAAGATCTTTGATTAATATTTTCAAATCTTTCGTTACTCCTTCAAAAACGGATAAAAAACCTCCTAAAGTCCAAACAAATACACGGGGTCGTCCAAAAAAAGATAAGCAAAAAGAAACAATATTAGACGCCCCCAGACATAGTTCATATGTTCAACCGAGAGAAAATTTTGAAGGTCCGCCAACATATTCAAGTTCGGTGGTGAAGTCAAAACAAGGGCCTTTGCAGCGCAGTCAATCCATGTCTTCAAAATCAAGAGCCAAAGATGGATTATCTCAACAGAGTTCCAAGTTTTCATATATCCCGGGCGACGAAGATAAAAACAATTTTTTCCGGTTTAACCGCTGGATTCCATCATTCTTTTTCCCGTATATTTCAGGTGCGGTTGATGTTTTAGCGGACGGCAATTATGGTTTTCGTGCTATAGCACTCGCACTGGGATATGGTGAAAATCACTGGCGTTTTATACGTACGGAACTTATATCTGAGTTGGATGAAAACAGACATAGGTACGCTGCGATGTTTCCTGATATAAACGAAATAAGGGAATCATTAAACTGGAACGGGTTAGGTGCTGCTCCACACAAAAATTGGATGACAGTGCCACCTGCTACAATCCTTATTGCTAACAGGTTTCGAGTGGTTATAATTTTTATATCGATCGGCAACTCCGCTACTTTTTTCCCGTTCTGGTTATCTCCTCGTGATATCAGTGAACATCATATAATTTCAATTGCTTATGTTCAAGATTGCCATTTCATTAGAATTCGATTAGTGGGTGACTATCCAATGCCTGTTCCGAGCAAATATTGGCATTTGTACAAAACAGAAAACGCCAATGATTGGGAGGCTATATATGGAAGTCGAATTCAAAAATATCTTGAACTAAGGCCCGTAGACCCGGTTGAACATGTAGATTTAGTATAGTTTACACATTTATCAACCAATTGTACACATTTATCTTGAAAGGTGTGTAGGAATGTTAATGATATGAGATGCATAATATATGTTGAGATTCAAGTATGTTTTTCAGTCCTCCACAAGCACAACTAATTGTAAACATATAATTAAACATTTAAACGTCATCCAAAATAACTCATAATATATAAACATAATTTTTCAATTTTTTTACATGAAAGGTAAATAAAACAATAAAATCCTACTATCTATGCGTCATGACCACCACCAGCATCACCACCACCAGCATCCTCCGCATCACCACCACCAGCAGCCTCCTCGTCATCACCCGCAGGTCGTCTGACAAACGGAGACAACTCCGGCCGAGGGGGAGGTCGATACCCTGGCTAGCAGCAAAAATGCTGCACGCATCCGCCGTCCATAGTAGCAAGGCCTGGGACTGGCGCAACAAATGTAGTGCCTCCGCCATAAACTCCCTCGTCGGCGGAATCTGCCGAATGATGGTCCTGGGAACAGGCGGCGGGACGGGTGGTCCGGCGTGTGGCTGGGGCTGCGGCTGCTGCTGCGGCGCCGGCTACTCCTCCTCCTCACCAACGTCCGGCACCGGCTGTCTGACGGTCCGACCACCGTCAGTGGACCATCGGAGGTCGTCGCCAAATTTGGCGGCAATCCCCATGGCCATGACGGTCTGTCGACCCAAAATCCGAGGCGGCGTGTCCGTAGTCTGCCTCGCAATTAGGGCGTCCGTAAACAACCCTAAGCGCGAGGCAATGACGGTGATGTACGAGCCGCAAACAATCGGGCTATCCATCTGCAAAACAATCAAACAATAGGCATAATTATGAATCGCATAATAGATAATACTTATTTGTTAACAATTAGTAGAAATATTTTTTTACCTTGCCCTGAATGACGCTCAAAAAATAGGCGGCCATGCAGTGAGCTAGATTCACCCGTCTAGGTGAAAGCAAGGCCCTCAGAAAAAATAAGTCAAGGAGCGACACCTGCTCCATGCTCTGGTCTCTGCCGGCAATGGTGCCGGCAATGCACCGGTGTAGATACCGGTGCAAAGGATCCCTAATGGAGGTCGCCCTAATGGCGCCCTCCCACGGCTGGTCGGAAATGGTCGGCCACCATCCGACCAAAGGAGCCGGCTCCGACTGGACCTCGTCAGAATAAAAACGAGGATCCTCCGTCTCCTCGTGGGTGTAAAACCTAAGAGTCACCGCCCACTGGGCGAGGGTGAACTCGTACCTACCGGTCCCCAGCATAAATCGAACCGCTATGTGCTGGCGGGGGTCCTGATCCTCAAAGGCGGGAGTGAACAGAAACGTACACAAAAACTGCAACGTCAGCTCCCGGTAGCCCCTCCTCGATCCCAAATCAAACATCCGCCTCCACGGCATCTCTCCGTCCAGCCCGATGATATCCTGGGCACGTGCTATGTCTCCGACCTCCTCCAGCACGTCCCAGTCGATGGTGCGTGTCCCCTTCAGGGGACGTCCAATCAGCTTCCACAGCTTTTGCCGTGGCTGGGTCTCCCTCGGAAAACGAAGATCAGGGTGTGGGTCCAGAAAGTCACCCTGACCCTCGGGCTCAGTCTCCGGACGTGTACGTTTGCGGGGCGGCATAATCTGCAAAAAAAAAAATAATAAATTCACCAGAAAAAAAAAGGGTTACGGCCCGTGAAGGTCTCTCACGGCCCGTAACCCACTGAAGTTTCAAAGGGTTACGGCCCGTAAAGGAGGGTCAAGGCCCGTAACCCTTTGAAAATTCAAAAGGTTACGGCCCGTGACGACCCTTCACGGCCCGTAACCCCCAAAACATTTCAATTTTCCAGTTTTTTTAAATATAATTTTGATATATTTAAACGAAAAATACACAAAAATAAAATACGGATTTGAATACGTACCGTAGTAAGGAGTCGGATGTATGAAAATGATGAAAATACGGAGGTCGTGACGGAGTAAATCGTATGTGTGTTTTGGGGGCGTAAATGAACAAATGGGCCGTGAGGTCCTATATATTATCGGACCTCACGGTCGTGAAGGGTCTCACGGCCCGTTACCAATTTATCATACGGCCCATGACTGTTGTCACGGCCCGTTATGCTTTGTAGTTTTTAAAAACAGACCGTTTACACTACACGGCCGTATGGGGACATTGTCACGGCCCGTAAAGACCCTCACGGGCCGTATAAAACTTTTTAAGTCTATAAATTCAGCCGCTTGACACAAACAATTCACACAAATTTACTCAATACCCAAAACATGAGTGCTGCAAGTGATCAAAATCCGTGGACGGATGAAGAGGAGGTGACTTTAGTAAGATCTTGTATCGAAAATTCAGGTACTATCCCGCCAAATTCAATATTTTGGAACCGGGTTTCAACTCGTTTTCATCAAATTCTCGAACGTGAAGAATATCGCACCACTTGTGAACTTAGCAACAAGTGGTCTGACTTGAGAAGGAAGGTCACGACATTTCACCAGCTCTACAAAGACGTTTACAACAATCGAAATATGTTATGGAATGATACGGATATTATGACAAGAACTCAAGAAAGATATCGGGAGAAATTTGGAATTTCCTTCAACCATTTTGCGGCTTGGATCTTTTATAAAGATCAAGAAGATTAAAAATTATGTGTTTTATTTTTGTGTGATAATAACGGTTTATCGTTTTTAAAAAAGTGTACTAATAAACGTTTATGTTTTAATAAAATATTTCATTACTGTTCTACATTACACGTCTAGAATACAGTTCGTCTGCCATAAATCTTCGGAATCTAAAGCAAGCATCCTGTAAGCTAACCTCTTGCCACTCTAAAGATCTATTTTGAACCAACCTACGCAATAACATACAAATTACAACTCCCGAATCTCGACCAATATGACCGGCGTTAGGGGGCCAAACGGTTTCACCCGATACCACCAGTTCTTCGATTTCTTCTTGTCCGGAGTGCTGCCAATATTGTATACGTGACAGAAAATGTAAAAAGTACGATTCGAATTGTACGAAAATCGTTCGCGCATTACGATGAATGCACCATGAATCATCACACGTATTTGGTCGGCATTCGTATGGAGAATATATACGAACTTGTAGTGAGTCCATAGAAATCTTAAAAAGATACCAATTTTCTTCGTCATCAGTCATTGGTACGTAAACCTACAAAACAATTTAATTCACGGTTATAAATTTATGATTTTTATTGTAAAACATGAAAACAGTATTACCGTATCAACTTTCCATAACGCGGGATATAGACAGTCACTCCCGTCTCCATATTCGTTACCATTAACGGACCCCGAGTATATTAAGTTAAACCACTCAAATGGGAGAATCGTCCAACGATCACTACCCGGCAACTCTTCGGTTCTACGTATTTCTTCGTATCTCCATATTGTGAGTCTATTTGTCCACGCCCGAACATGCTATAAAACAACAACTTTTTAATTGTTAGAATTTTAAAATAAAATAAAATATATAAAAAAACTTTAAATCATACCTCTGTACCTAAAGACACGTTTCCGAGTAATTCACGCCAAAATTGTAACGGAATATCGGAATGACCCATGTAATACACTCTACATGTTTGGGAGTCACCGTTACGTATAAAGTGAATAATATTCTGAGACCAGTTCCTCCCGTTCTGCCAATTATGGTTATCTATTGGATCAGGAATACTTTCCACAATATCTCGTGAGTTTAAAGATGACTCATTTTGACGTCTTCTCCTACCTCCACGAGAAGACATTTTAACTGTTTCGTTTCTCACTAACCATATAACAAGTCATATATATAACGGTTTATATAGAATCTTAAATCGAATCAAAGAATAATACGTCGCGTCACGTAATTATAAAATTTAAAAGCGCACGCAAATCGAGGAAAGTAAATTCTCAGAAGGACAATTACGGGCCGTGAGAGAACTCGCGGGCCGTTATGTGAGATGTTCACGGTCCGTGGGGATGGGATTTTACGGGCCGTTATGTATTACACGGCCCGTGAGTAGATGTTGGTGTGAAAATTAAATGTTGAAACCCATACGGCCCGTGAGGCCCTTCACGGGCCGTGACAAAAGTCAAAGGGCGTATGTTTAACACCTGACAGGGTGTTTAATTAGCTGGGGCAATATTAAACCTACCATTTTCTATTGATGTGACCATTCCATGGTTTTGACTTCAAAAACAATGAACCGGTAATAAATAATAGATCCTTATCCATTTGGTTTTTTTTGGCATACTTGTAACTTTTTGTTTAATTTTTTACCTTTATAAATTTTTAAAGAGTAAATTACTACTTTGGTCCCTGTGGTTTGGTCATTTTAACCGTTTGAGTCCAAAAATGAATTTTCTAACAAATCAAGCCCTATGGTTTGTATTCCATAACTATTTCAGTCCAATACACTAACAGAGTTAGATTTTTCAGTTAGTTTTTAATAAAATGACCAAAATACCCTTGGACTGAAATGATTATTTTTAATAACCTCAGGGACCAAAAACGAAATTTACTCTCTCACACAAACATATTATATATATATATATGTTATATACACGGAATTTTTTTATTTTATTTTTCAAATTTTTTTACATTTTAATTTTAAATCGCTCGGTTTTAAACGTCGTATTTAAACCATTCATTTTATCTAACAGAAAAATTAAAATCGTTTGGCTTATTATACTTTTTATTTAAACTGTTAAGCTACTTAAATGTCCTTTTAATCTATTTGTTTTATTTAAACCGCAAATTATTTTTTAATTGTTATTTTATTTAAACGCGTTTTTTTAATCGCTCAAATCTATTACGCTTCATTTTAAATTTTTTTGTATTTATACATGTTTTTCATTATTCGGCTAGTTTAAACGTAATTTTATCATGTTCTTTACAATTCGTTTATTAAAATGCTTTCTTTTTCAACAATTCATTTTACTAAAACATCTTATTTCTCTTTTTGATTCTTTGTCATAAATTTATGTCATTTGTATTATTTTAAGGATTAACTTAAGTTTTGATTATTACAATTAGGGCTTTTACGATATTAAAATTATATGTGTTTAGTTTATTTAAACTTTTTAAGTTAATCGTTGCGTTTGAATAACAATCGATTTGAAAGACGTTCAAATAAGGCAAACAAGTTTAGAACGAAGTTTAATTTGTTGAACGGTTTAAAAAGCTATTTAAATAAAATATTTAAAAAGCGAAAAGATTTTAAAAGACATTTAAGTAAGATGAACGATTAAAAAATAAATTTAAAAAGCCGAATGATTATAAAAATATGTTTAAAAAGCCGAAAGATTTTAAAGCCGAACAATTTGAAGATTAGTGATTTTAAAAATTGTTTAAAAAACCAACCTTTTAAACTTTAAAAACCAATTGTATAAAGAGTGATGTTTGAAAACCAAATGGTTTATAAACACTTAAAAAATGTTTTTTTAGTAATTAAATTATCAGTTTAAAATTCAAACGGTTTAAAAATATATTTTTAAAATTTTAAAAAATAAATATAAAATATTTTAACATACACACACATATATTAGTCAAACAGTTAAATAATTTTAACAGGTTGGTTTGAAAAAGAAAGCTTTTTAATAAACAAATAGTAAAAATACGTTCAAATAAAAGAGCGATAAATTACGTTTAACGAGCCAAATAATTAAAAATATGTATAAATACAAAAAAATTTAAAAAGAAGCTTATAGAATTGAACGATTAAAAAAATATTAAATAAAATAACAGTTAAAAAGACTTTGTGGTTTAAATAAATCAAAAAGATTAAAAGGATCAAGGATGTTTAAGTAAGTTTAACTGTTCAAATAAAAGTATAATAAGCCAAACGTTTTTAAATTTTCCGTTAGATAAGATGAATGTTTAAATACGACTTTATAACCGAGCGATTTAAAATTAAGCTTAATATTTAAAAAACTTTAAAAAGTAAAAATAAAAACATTTTGTGCATGTGTATATATATATATATATATAATATAATAATATATATATAATACAAAATAAATAATATAATATATTTTTATATAATATAATATATATATATATATAATATATATATATAATACAAAATAAATAATAATATAATATATATATAATATATATTTTTATAAATATATATATAATATGTTTGTGTGAGAGAGTAAATTACATTTTTGGTCCCTGAGGTTATTAAAAAATAACCATTTCAGTCCAAGGGCAGTTTGGTCATTTTATTAAAAAATAACTGAAAAATCTAACTCTGTTAGTGTATTGGACTGAAATAGTTATAGAATACAAACCATAGGGCTTGATTTGTTAGATAATTCGTTTTTGGACTCAAATGGTTAAAATGGCCAAACCACAGGGACCAAAATAGTAATTTACTCATTTTTAAATTTAATATTTTATAAGATTTTGAACGTAACGTTGTGCCGTATTTATTTATATTTATTTGTCGCTGCGAATTTCATCAAACGGAATTGTACGTCATTATATACAAGTCATTGAACCACAAACGTATATGTCGTCAAAACTGATTCAAGATATTAATTTTTTATAATTTTTTTCTTTTTTCCCTTCAACTTTTAACATATGAGTTTTATAATATTTAAATTTATAAATGCTTATTTTTATCAACGTTAATATTCTTAACTCTTTACATTGCAAGGTGCCTATTTTCAGTAAAGTTCCAACGTTAATCTTTTTAACGGTTTTCTTTTTTTTATTTAAATTTCAAATAGTGACAGTTTTGTTTTTTATGTAAAGCTTTACATGTTTCGGTTTTCTTACCTTTAACATATTAGTTCACGACTGCATTCCGACGTTAGTTTCTTTCACGGTCTTACGCCCACGTCTAAAGACGGTGGTCTTGATACTAATAAGGATAAAAGCTATAGATATAGTTGACTTACATTATACACAAATTACTATTTTTATTTAACTCTCTATTATTTAGTTTATTATCTACTACTCTAATAAAAATGTATCTTAAGATGACACGTGGCAGCACCACAATCATTCTCATCAAATTTTTCCCGTCTCTCTCTCCTATTAAATAATTACCTTAATTATTAATAATATTCCTTAACAACTTTTTAGATTTAATAAATTAAGAAATAAATCTATTTATTAATATTATTTCTAAATGAATAATTTTTTTATAAAATAATATATTTTTCTAAAGCATATTTTTTAAAATACAATTTTTTTTAAAATTGATATTTTTAAAAAGTCACTTTTTTAAAAACAAAAAATAATCAAATTTGAGAGTTATAATGGGAAAATTATAAAAAATAATATTTTTATACGATTTGTTTTATTTATTTTCAGAAAAAAGTTTAAAAACAAAATTTTAAAAAGTTGATATTATTATTTTATTATATGTTAAAATATCATTTTATAATTAATAAATATTATTATATTAATATTTTATTTATTCAACCCGTGTAATACACGGGTTTACTAAAGCTAGTTTATAAATATTCAGCTCTAAAGTTCAAATTAAAGCCCTTGGTTGTTTAATTGTTTACCGCCACTGTACAGAAAACTGTCATCTGCCGCCTTTATGAAAACCAGTTAACACCCTGTCTAACCAACGTTGTAACATCACGTATTTTCGTAAATAAAAGTTAATTTATTAAACAATTAAGTTTAATACGTTGACGTTAATTCTAATAATTAATAATAATAATAATAATAATAACAATAATAACAACATTAATAATAATAATGATAATGATCTTGTAATAAATGAAAACAAATAAGTTATAAGCTAAAAACTTGGAAATAATAAGTTTTGTACATAAAGTATTAACATCTAAACTAAAGGGACTAAAGTATAAATTATTTAAAAAAAAAAACTTAAACTTAAACTTTGGCTGGAAAATAAACAAAGCTCAAAACACAGGGACCATTTGTGCAACATTGAAACACCCATCTTCTTCCCCATTTGCATCCAAGATTCCTTCACGTTGGTCGGCCACTTTTTTCAACTATCGATCGCACTAAGCATTAAAATAAGCAAATTAAACGCACTCACTAAATCTGTAACTATATTCAATCGAATGCCACTTTCAAATTGCATCTCAAACACCTTCGAACACCTCTCAAAACCGTCGACCTGCAACACCATTAGAACCCAATGTTCGAGCGATTTTGACAAAATTTGATAAAGGGCTTTTAATCCCTATCATCATTCAAAGCTTCCTTCAAGTTTAATTTGATTCTAATCACGGTTTGAGCACCATTCGAACACCTTCTTCATCGCAGATCTGCAACTGTTCGAACACCACGAATCGAGCTTCAAAACTTGCAATTGGCAGAGGGTTTCTAGTCCCAATCATCATTCGAAGCTTACCTCAAATTTAATTCGATTATAATCAACAATTGAGCATCATTCGATTGACACATTCAACCGCGACTTGTTCTTTGATGTGCTCCAAATTACATATATAAACACTATCAAAAGCACATCATTTATTCCTTGATTCCTCCCGAAATATGGTGATTATGTACTTAAAATCTTTTAATTGTGTTTTCAGGTGTTGTGAAGGGCAAGATGGACAAAAGGAGCATAATGGACAAGAAATTGAAGAAATCCAAGCTTAAAGCTCCAAGCAGGGGGCCATGCCTCATTAAGCACGCCCCCATGCCTTGCCTGAAACACGCCCCCGTGCTAATTTGACACACCCCCGTGTTTGGACATCTGACAGGACAAAAGTACTGTCCCCCAAAAGTGATCACGGGGCCGTGCCCCATATGGACACGGGGCCGTGATTCCCCCTTTCACGGGGCCGTGCCTATTTTGTCACGGGGTCGTGCCCCGACAGCTCCTGCACATACGAACCGACCAACTTTCGTAAGCATTGTACTAGCACGGGGCCGTGCCTTTTTGTCACGAGGCCGTGCTTAAGCACTCCGGGAAGCCTATAAATAGAGGTCCAAGCTCTTCATTTTAAAAAAAGCTTTTTGGTGGAAGTGACACTCTGCAGAATTCTCTCGGGAATCACACTTTGAAGATCATTTGGAGGCTCGGGAGGTGTATACAACACTTGGAAGAAGCTCGGGATTGTCTAAACACCATCCATTGTGGATCATTGGTTTGATTGTTCTATTTTATCAATGAATCCATATCTATCTTCTATGTTGTTTGTTACATTACAGCTCGTCATGAGCTAAACTCATATTATCATCCTACTTGGATGAAACCTATGTAATTTGTGATGAATTAATGGTGTGATAAATATTATGTTAATGTTATGGTGGTCTTGGGAAAACTTTCGATGGGTAGCACCTACATTTGAACGGGGGGTTATAAGTTTATGGTTTGTAATTGTGATTGTCATACACGGTTGAAAAACGTATGATCAACTTTTATTCATAACAACTATAGCTAATTAACTAGAGATGGTTATTAGAAATCATAAGATCTTAACTTTCTGATCATTTACGGGTTCCCTTTTATTAGTCTGAGAAATCTACAGTAATTGTTATGGTTTTCTAAAATTAATGGTATGTTAGAATAGAACTTGATCAACTCTTTTCTTACATTAAGTTATGTTTTCAGAAATCGTATGTCGAAAAGGACACAAAAGATTTACCTACATCACTAGGGCCTTGACCTAAGCAGTAAATCTCAGCCTGTGTTGGTCTTGGTCACTACGGAGCGGATAGACGAGAAATCGCGCCAGCTCATCTTTATAAACGTTAACACAATTACTTTAATCAATATCTTTAATCACACCACCACTTCATCACAATTACATAAGTGTAGTCCAAGTTAGGATGATAGCCTTTATCCCTTGATTCTAAATCCAAAAGTTTCAACTTGTTTTACTTTATTTCTTATTTTTATCGTTAGTTTAAAACCCTAATTTATATCAAGTCAATTCATCATTCTCTTAAACAAAAATCTATAGTCAATTACAAGGATTGTTGAGTAGTCTTAGTGTGTCCACGGATTGATACTCGGTTCTTACCATCACTATATTACCTCACGATAGGTGCACTTGCCTTTTGTGTGTGTAGTTAGTAATAGTAACAACCATTTAAAACTGAATCTGTGCAAAATTCTTTATCAAATATATATATACTTTCACACCGCATCAAGTTTTTGGCGCCGTTGCCGGGGAACACACGGCAAGTTTGAAAGACAATCTAAATTTTTGACTGTCCTGTTTATATCTTGTTAATATTTTTGTTCAAATTCATTTTGATTTTTATAGTTAGTTTACCTTAGTTAGTTTAGTTACAATTGCCTGATTCGTTTTTGCCTTAGATAGTTTATGCTTCCTTAGGTTAGTGTATGTCCGACTCGTCTAGTCCTGAACTTGTTTCACCTCTTTCGGAACCTGAACGACTTTTCCGACAAAGGATACGTGAAAGACCGCAACAAGCAGCAACAATCATCGAAGAAGACATCTCAGAAGATACACCATCCGAGGGAGACATGGCTAATCAAGATGAGGAAATGAAGATGACGCACTATGCCACACCATCAATCGACGGTTATGAGTCTAGTGTTGTCCAACCAGCAATAGCGGCCAACAATTTCGAGATTAAGTCTAGTATTATTCAACTCGTAGAAAACTCTGTTCAGTTTCACGGATTGCAAGACGAAGACCCTAACGCTCACATCTCACGATTCCTTCGTATCTGTGCAACTTTCAAAATCAACAACTGTTCAGACGATGCTATTAGACTACGACTTTTTCCATTTTCACTTCGCGGCCGAGCCATCGACTGGCTCGATTCACTTCCGCCTGGTTCCATCACCACATGGGCGGAAATGGCTGAACAATTCCTGTTGAAATACTTTCCACCCGATCGCACTGCCAAATTGAGAAGCAGCATCACAAGCTTTCGCCAAGACGATGATGAATCATTACACGCAGCATGGGAGAGATATAAAGGTCTCCTTCGGAGATGCCCACATCACGGACTCGATCTGTGGCTGCAGTGTCAAACCTTTTATGATGCAATCAGCGGAGCACACAAACAAGCCGTAGACCAAAGTGCGGGAGGAGATTTCGGAAGTGTCACACCAACAGAAGCATACCAAGCCCTAGAGAAAGCAGCTAAGAAGAGTTTTGCTTACAATCCCTTGAGAAACAAAATCAACTCTAGAGGAATTCATCAAGTAGATTCTGAAACACTGATCACAGCCCAGTTAGAATCCTTAACCAAACGATTCGAACAATTGCAAGCTGAACTTAATAAGACTCCAACACGATGCAACACATGTGGAAGCTCACACAAGACCAATGAATGCCCGCAAGGCATTATGATGATGGAAGATGTTGACTACGTAGGAGGCCCAAACAACGCATATAGCAACAACTCAAATTGGAGGAGCAATCCGAATTACAGAGAAGCCGGTAACAGCCAACCATCAACTGGATTCAACCGTAGGCCACCTTACCAGCAACAGAAACCACCATATCAAGGTCCAAGCAGTAGTAATCAAGACCGTGGAGCATCATCAATGGAAGATTTACTACAGCAATTGTTGTTAACCACACAAGCCACAGATGAGTACATCCGGAAATCTGATCGAAGAAACGAGGAAAGGTTCCAAAGAAACGAAGCTGAAATCAAAAGCAACAAAGCATCATTGCAAACCATTGAAAACCAGGTGGGACAGATAGCACAACAACTATCTGTGAGACCCCAAGGTGCTTTGCCCAGCAATACTGTAACAAACCCTAATGCTCAAGTCAAAGCCATCACCACAAGGAGTGGCAAAACCACTCAAGGTGATGCACCTGTATTACAGCCCATCCTTGAAGAAATAGAACTCGAGACACCACGTAATACAAGTGACAAGCAAAAGCAACCTGTCATTGTTGAAGAACCAGCCAAGAAATACGTACCACCACCACCTTATGTTCCACCACCTCCATATCCCGGTCGTCTGAGACAACAACGAATGGAGGCACAATATGGCAAATTTCTGGGATTGTTCAAGCAACTCCATATTAATCTGCCATTGGTGGAAGCCTTAGCCCAAATGCCAAATTATGCTAAGTTTTTAAAAGGTGTATTGTCAAACAAGAAGAAACTGGAAGAGTTATCATATGTAGTTTTGAATGAGGAATGCTCAGCAGTTCTTCAAAACAAACTACCTCAAAAGATGACTGATCCAGGGAGTTTTACCATACCTTGCCTAATAGGAAATCTTTCTGTCAGCAACGCGTTAGCCGATTTAGGTGCTAGTATTAACCTCATGCCCTATGCAGTTTTTGAAAAACTAAACTTAGGTGAGCCTAGACCTACTCGTATGAGCATCCAATTAGCTGACCGTTCTGTCAAATATCCGAGGGGCATTGTTGAAAATCTCTTAGTTAAAATCGACAAGTTTGTATTTCCCGTTGATTTTGTGATCCTCGACATGGATGAGGATAAGAATGTTCCTCTCATCTTAGGTCGACCTTTCTTAGCAACCGCTCGAGCCCTCATTGATGTTTGCACCGGCAAACTCACACTCCGAGTGGATGAGGAGGAAGTGACATTAGACATAGGACAATCCATGAAACATCCTCAACATCATGACGATTCACTCTATTACAATGATGTTTGCGACTCAATCATAAGCTGTCATCTGAAGAACACTAGTCAAATTGAAGCCTGCGATACTCAATTAATAGAAATCCAAACCACTGAACCCGTCTGTGAGCACCAAATCATCCAAGAACTCGAAGTTGATGAAACATCATCTTGTCAAGAAGCATTTGAGATCATCGATCAAGAATTAGAACCTAAAGCCAAACTTTCTATCGAAGACCCTCCGGCCTTAGAACTCAAAGAACTTCCATCTCATCTCGAATATGCTTTTCTTGAAAATACCTCTCAGCTTCCTGTCATAATCTCATCCGCCCTATCAAAAGAAGAGAAGAATAAATTGCTCAATGTGCTGAAAGCACATAAACGAGCAATTGCATGGAAAATCATGGACATCAAGGGAATCAATCCATCCTTTTGCACTCACAAAATATTGATGGAGGAGGACTTCAAATCCGTCATTCAACCTCAAAGACGTTTAAATCCGAGCATGCAAGAGGTGGTGAAGAAAGAAGTAATCAAACTGCTAGATGCCGGTTTGATTTACCCTATTTCTGATTCGCCTTGGGTCAGTCCCGTCCAAGTTGTTCCAAAGAAAGGAGGAATGACTGTGGTAACTAACGAAAAGAATGAGCTTATTCCAACTCGTACGGTTACAGGTTGGAGAGTTTGCATCGATTATCGCAAACTCAATGACGCCACAAGAAAGGATCACTTTCCTTTACCTTTCATTGACCAAATGCTCGAGAGACTCTCTGGAAAAATGTTCTATTGTTTCCTCGACGGTTTCTCAGGGTACTTTCAAATTCCCATTGCTCCCGAAGATCAAGAGAAAACGACATTCACCTGTCCATATGGCACTTTTGCGTATCGACGAATGCCGTTTGGATTGTGTAATGCTCCTGCTACATTTCAAAGATGCATGGTAGCAATTTTTCATGACATGATTGAACACTCAATGGAAGTTTTCATGGATGACTTCTCAGTCTTTGGAAACTCATTCGAACAATGTCTTGAAAATCTGGAAAAAATGCTGGTTAGATGCGAGGACTCTAACCTTGTTCTAAATTGGGAAAAGTGTCATTTCATGGTTACTGAAGGAATAGTGTTGGGACACAAGATCTCTCGAGCAGGCCTCGAAGTTGATCAAGCTAAAGTGGACACTATTTCCAAACTTCCATATCCCACAACCGTGAAAGAAATTAGAAGTTTCCTAGGTCACGCAGGATTCTATCGCCGTTTCATTAAAGACTTTTCAAAAATCGCACGACCGATGACTCAACTTCTTGAGAAAGATGCAAAATTCGTGTTTTCCAACGAATGCATCAGTGCATTTGATCTATTAAAAGATAGGTTGGTCACCGCTCCAATTATGGTTTCCCCAGATTGGACGTTACCATTTGAACTCATGTGCGATGCAAGCGATTTTGCGGTAGGAGCCGTGTTAGGACAAAGGAAGGACAAGCAATTCCACCCAATTCACTATGCGAGCAAAACCTTAAACGACGCACAAGAAAACTACACAACCACTGAGAAAGAACTTCTCGCAGTAGTTTTCGCATTTGACAAATTCCGCTCGTATCTAGTCCTGTCAAAAACAGTCGTATATACCGATCATGCAGCCTTACGTTATCTGTTCAACAAGCAAGATGCAAAGCCGAGATTGATACGATGGATACTTCTGCTTCAAGAATTCGACATTGAGATTCGTGACAAGAAAGGAGCAGAAAATCTTGCGGCTGATCATCTTTCGCGTCTTGAAGATTCAAACCATCCACAAACCGAGGAATTTAAAATAAACGATAATTTCCCTCACGAATTCCTTTTGAACATCCAATCTTCAATCGATGAGTATCCTTGGTTTGCCGACTTCGCAAACTATTTGGCAAGCGGAATCCTTCTCAAAGGAATGACTTATCAGCAAAAGAAAAAATTCTTTACTGATATTAAACATTACTATTGGGAAGATCCATACCTATTCAGAATCGGTGCAGACCAACTCATTCGAAGATGCGTATACGGAAGTGAAGCGGAACAAATCCTAAGGCACTGTCATGAAGGACCCACAGGAGACCACCATGGAGCAACTCTAACAGCCAAAAAGGTCTTCGATTCTGGATTCTATTGGCCAACGATCTTCAAAGATGCTCACAACATGGTACGCACCTGTGATGCATGTCAAAGAGCAACCAACATCTCGACACGGGATGAGATGCCTCAGAAACCCGTTCAAGTATGCGAAGTATTTGATGTATGGGGTATTGATTTCATGGGGCCATTCCCGGTATCATTTGGAAATCGTTACATCTTAGTAGCAGTTGATTATGTCTCAAAATGGGCCGAAGCTCAAGCCCTACCCACCAACGATGCAAGAAATGTTGTCAGATTCCTTAAGAAATTATTCTCTCGTTTTGGTACCCCCAAGGCTTTGATTAGTGATCGAGGGACCCATTTTTGTAACAACCAGCTCGAAAGAGCAATGGCCCGTTATGGAGTAAATCATCGGTTTACAACCGCTTATCATCCACAAGCGAATGGCCAAGCGGAAGTCACTAATCGAGGTATCAAACGAATCCTGGAAAAAACCGTAGGACAAAATCACAAGGACTGGTCTGCCAAGCTAGACGACGCATTATGGGCTTTTCGAACAGCCTTTAAGACTCCCATTGGCACAACATCGTTTAAACTCGTTTATGGGAAGTCGTGTCATCTACCTGTGGAATTGGAACATAAAGCCTATTGGGCACTCAAAGCAGCAAATCTAGACCAAGGCCTTGCAGGAAAGAATCGATTTCTACAAATCCACGAACTCGAGGAACTGAGAGAACAAGCATACGAAAACGCTAGGGTTTACAAGGAAAAGACAAGGAAATTCCACGACTCTCGTTTAAGGAGCACTAAACGATTTCGCGTGGGGGAACGTGTCTTACTGTATAACTCTCGCTTACGTCTGTTTCCCGGAAAGTTAAAATCACGTTGGTCTGGACCTTACACGATTAAAAATGTGTTTCCAAATGGTGCAATCGAAATTGACAACCAAGACGGTTTGAGTTTCAAAGTGAATGGACATCGTTTAAAGCCATATAACGATGGGCCAACCAAGATTTTCTCGGAGGAATTACACCTCCGCCCCGACGAGGATTAAGTGTGGGGAAGGGTCGCGCCGAAGACCCGAAACGAAAACACGGCACCTGTACATAGATTTTATTTCAAATTTTAGCTTTTTGTAAGACTCCCAAGCACAAGCACGGGGCCGTGCCTATCCAAGCACGCCCCCGTGACTCTGACAAACTTTTTCCACGATCTCCGCTGACGACTCTGGAACGTTGCAGGATGAATTTAAGGCGACTTCTGATAAGCACGGGGCCGTGCCTACCCAAGCACGCCCCCGTGATCAACTTTGCAGACTTGTGTATAAATACCACACTTGTTCCAAGCTTTCATCACACCCAATTCTGCTCAAAATCTCACGAAGAAAAGATGAAAGAATCCAGTCAAGGAAGTTCCAATTGGAATCCCGCAACGAAGCCTCGAACTGAAACGAGAGAGCCAACGACTCAAGAGTATTTCTTTAAGCTCCATGAGCTGATCAAGAAATTGACGGAGATGAATCTCACCGCAACTCAACGCTTGGCTGAACTCATCCAGAAGGTTCAGGACATGAGCGAGGAGCTTGTTTCCATCAACCGTCGGCTCGCGGAACTCAGCAACCGCACTTCGCACTACCCTATCCCGACCCTTCCACACGAAATGTGTGGAGGCTTCTTTTAGAAGCATTCCGTGCAGGGTCATGTGCGCTAGTGCGCGTTAAGGAGTCTGGTTTTGCAGTTTCAGATTCCCGGTTATTAACGTATTATGTAATAGTAGGAGATAGGAAAATGTATTTGTCGCTTGGTTTGTTTATTTGAATTCTAGGACTAATTTCGTAACTTCTCTGATGAATTGGACGTGTCAAAACTTATCCGGGTAAATTACGCAACGCGCGAAATTGAAAAACGGAACAACAAAATTCTGAACCGAGACTGCACAAGTCAATCACGGCCCCGTGCCTATATGACCACGGCCCTGTGACGACAAATTTTCGACAAAACCTGACTTGTTTCAGCATTTTGTCTTGTTCCCCTTCAATGTCAAGTGTTAAAGCCCGATTATTTTGACCTGCAACTCCATTTCTCTTTCATTTTCATATCATTTTTTCAAGTTTTCTTTCTTGTGTTCAAGCTTCATTTCAAGGTGATAATCAAGAAGGTTAGTATGTCATTTTCCATGATTATGATAGCTATTTGCATGTATTTAGGTGATTAGGTTTCTAAGCAACCGAAATCCTAATGGTTATATGTAAGAACTTATGCTTAAACGTAATGGAATTATGAATGCTTCATGCCTCTTTGTTTATGTTCTTTTGAAAGTTGATTAGTGATAATTAGTATGATTAGTTAGTAATTAGTGTTTAAATTTCATTTTCCATAGAATTAGTGTTAGTGTTAGTATGTTTCCCGTTAGTGTTACAAAGACTATCTTCATAATGTGTGGTGAATTCTTTGTTAATCATGTTCAAGATACAAGGATTGATAAGTAATGTTGAAACATTATATATTTTTTTATCTTGAATTATTAACAATTGATAAAAATGTTTAACGTATAATCTTTGGTTTTCCAAGCAAGAAAATGACAAATTTATGCTTAATCAAGGATTTACAAACAAAACCACATTGGCTCGAGTTGAAATTTCATAATTCAAAATGTTAACCGCACCCCCACGTTTCAAGAGGCACACCCCCATGTTTGACAGATTTTTCTTAAAAAGCAACTGTGTCAGGTATTTTTCAAAACAAGTTGACAAAAAGGGGTGACGTGGCTTTTGAAAATCAATCTTTCCCCTAAAATAGATAGTTTATTCCAAAAATCTGTTTTGTATATATTAACTGATTTGTCCAAATTTCAGGATCATGAACCATCCATACTTGCAATTTGGAGGAAACCGTGAAAGATGGTGTCGTGATCGATTGCAAAGGCTTTTGCAAAGGGCCGAAAGGTCACATTTGCAAACCGATGAAGAAACCTTGGTGGCAGTCGGACAGCTCGAAAGATATAACAATTTATTGAGTATTCAGTGGAAGCGGTTGTTTTCACAAAACAGGCCTTCCATTTATGAACTAACTCTTGAATTTTTAGCATCTTTCAGATTTAGCATGAAAGACTCCGACCCTTTGGAGGAGGAAGCAATCTCAGGAATGCCAGCTTATCATACATTCCCAGATGAGGAAAGTAGGGACGCAGAAAGCGGCGCCATGAGAAAGGCATTTTGGGAGAAGATTGGAACAGGGGCATTCAACTCAAGTAAAACCAAGAGTAGTCAGATTCGGGACCCATTGCTACGATACATACATCGGTTGCTTAGCCATTCGATAACAGCTCGTGGACAAAGCGAGGGAGTTGTTAGCTTGAGAGACTTGTTTATCTTATACTGTATGACTAATCATTTGCCCTGCAACATTGGGTATTTGTTTTGTAACTTGTTTGCCAGGAATGCAACTGCTGGTGCCCCGACACCAATGTTTGGAGGAAGCTGGATCTTGAATTTATACGAGAGTTACGGGTGTAACACGGAAGGAACCGAAGGAGTAATGCCAGGATTGTTGGACTTAAGCATTTGCACAAGCATGTACATGATTACAACCTTACCAAATGGACAACCGAGATTCATGGATAGGAAGGGACAAATCTGGGATCCGGCAGACCCCGAAGAGATTATCATGGATCTTGATATGCCAGCACATCATGAAGACGCCGGGGCCTCCAGCTCACACGCCGGAGAATTTCCAACCATGTTAGACCTCTATGAAGCAATTCAGACCACCAGTGACCATGCAAGGAGATCATTCGAATACGCGCAACAAGCTTTCAACCGCGTCGAAAATCTGAACTCTCGAGTGGACGACATGAGCAATGATATAACATACATCAGAAGCCGAATGTATCATGAGTGGGGGGATATCCCACCACAAAGCCCTTGAAAATCCACATCACTTTCAGGGGCCGGGCACAATCGTTTTGTGCCAATCTATCCTTTACTTTATGTTATTTTATTTTTATTTTGTGTGTTTAGGATTTTAATGCTTTCAATAAATGGATGATATTTCAGGTGATCCCGATGGTTCTCGCAAGCAAAGATACAAGTCAACTTCATAATATTTTGGGGAGTATCTCGTTTCCATACCTTGTTTTTAATTTATCTATCACATTGGGGACAATGTGAATTTTAAGTGTGGGGATGGATTAATCGAGACACATACTTAATACTTTGCTAAGATTAGGTCCAAATTGAAAATTTTTAACCAAATCACTTAACCATCAATTTTTGTGACACGAAGCCAAAAATTTAAACAATTTTTTTTAATAATCCAAATTATAAATATACGTTTTCGGGAAATAAATAAGTAAATAAAAGAAATCCAAATAAAAATTGAAAATATTTTTTGTGATATCCTTAAAAGCAATAATCAAGTAAACATATGTAATCATGCAAAATGAAACACTTTTACCCAATTCCATCCATTTGTGAGTTTATTTTTGAGCCCTGAACAGCTTTTGCAAATATTTGAAATATTTGCAATTTTACTTTCATTCTGGATTCAATTGAGAGTACCTCATGATACGTGTGATTAGAACTTGCTTTGGGTATACATTTCAAGACCTTAATTAGTATTTTCTGCATAAAAATGAGTTAGGCATTAGGAAGCCCTTAACCATTCAAGCCACAACCATTTTCTTTTAATCTTCCTTTCCCGAACGTCAACCCTAGTTAGCCCCGTTGAGCCTAAACATTTTATTTTTTTTATCACCCGAATCACCAAGTCACTCAACCAAAAAGCCTTCAACAAAACCTATTTTCGTTAAAGACACGATTTTGGTTTATTTAAAAAAAAAAAAAAAAAAAAAGAAAAAAAGAAAAGAAAAAGAGAAAAAAAAAAAAAAAGAAAAATTTGGTCTTTTACCGGCAGACCTAAAAGAACTGGAATGCATTCTTTTGATTTTAATTTGCTTTGTTGCCTTCATCACGCAAAACCGGGACTTCCCCCGGAAATCCGCGAACAAATTTACAACCTCACGTACGACGCAAGAAAGAAATGGCGAAAAAAGGAACAAGTTCCGCCATTTTGTGGAATTTCAAAAAGCGCCATAAAGAGACGGGCAAAAAGATACGAAAGATGCCCGAATTGTGGAAATTGGTCACACGATGGAAAATGCAAAAAGAACCAAACTGAATCCCAATACGAATACACAGAACTGATCCGATTGGGTGCTATTAGGCTTCAAGCCGAACGATCCTTACGAAAGGATAGTTTTGTGTATCTTCGGGTAAAGGATGAAGTAAGGTTTCTAAAAGCAAAATACGGTCTTGACAATCTGACCTTAAACGAGTCCTCAAGTTAGCATATCCCTTCTAGCTTGAAGTATTGTATAGGGAACTCTTTACTGCTTTCCTTGTAGTTTATGTTAGAAAAATAAACCAAGACCGTCGTCTTTAGCATTTAGCCACTCTTTCCAAACACTCCACACCCGAGCCCGAGCCAAGTTACAACCCATCAAAAGACCTAATGATTTATGCAAGTAAATATCTAAGTAGGTGGAGAATTGATCCCTTAGCAAGCTTATGATTCCACACGTATTCATGCTAGGCAATTGAGCGTATTAGTCATACTTCATCTTATGTATGATTTCATATATTCAGCCGAGCGTGAGAGTATTTTGTGAGGAGTGTGGACTTTGCATGATTATAATCTTTACTAACAATCCCATTGCTTGCTAGGATATCATTCTATATATGCTTAAAATGTTTGCATTTGGATGAAATAATTTTTACTTGCATATTTCCCGAAAGACATATTTATCTTTTGTTTTATTTGGTTTTTGGTGGAGTTGTCATTTTAAGTGATTTGCTTGAGGACAAGCAAAGTTTAAGTGTGGGGATATTTGATGTGCTCCAAATTACACATATAAACACTATCAAAAGCACATCATTTATTCCTTGATTCCTCCCGAAATATGGTGATTATGTACTTAAAATCTTTTAATTGTGTTTTCAGGTGTTGTGAAGGGCAAGATGGACAAAAGGAGCATAATGGACAAGAAATTGAAGAAATCCAAGCTTAAAGCTCCAAGCAGGGGGCCATGCCTCATTAAGCACGCCCCCATGCCTTGCCTGAAACACGCCCCCGTGCTAATTTGACACACCCCCGTGTTTGGACATCTGACAGGACAAAAGTACTGTCCCCCAAAAGTGATCACGGGGCCGTGCCCCATATGGACACGGGGCCGTGATTCCCCCTTTCACGGGGCCGTGCCTATTTTGTCACGGGGTCGTGCCCCGACAGCTCCTGCACGTACGAACCGACCAACTTTCGTAAGCATTGTACTAGCACGGGGCCGTGCCTTTTTGTCACGGGGCCGTGCTTAAGCACTCCGGGAAGCCTATAAATAGAGGTCCAAGCTCTTCATTTCAAAAAAAGCTTTTTGGTGGAAGTGACACTCTGCAGAATTCTCTCAGGAATCACACTTTGAAGATCATTTGGAGGCTCGGGAGGTGTATACAACACTTGGAAGAAGCTCGGGATTGTCTAAACACCATCCATTGTGGATCATTGGTTTGATTGTTCTATTTTATCAATGAATCCATATCTATCTTCTATGTTGTTTGTTAAATTACAGCTCGTCATGAGCTAAACTCATATTATCATCCTACTTGGATGAAACTATGTAATTTGTGATGAATTAATGGTGTGATAAATATTGTGTTAATGTTATGGTGGTCTTGGGAAAACTTTCGATGGGTAGCACCTACATTTGAACGGGGGGTTATAAGTTTATGGTTTGTAATTGTGATTGTCATACACGGTTGAAAAACGTATGATCAACTTTTATTCATAACAACTATGGCTAATTAACTAGAGATGGTTATTAGAAATCATAAGATCTTAACTTTCTGATCATTTACGGGTTCCCTTTTATTAGTCTGAGAAATCTACAGTAATTGTTATGGTTTTCTAAAATTAATGGTATATTAGAATAGAACTTGATCAACTCTTTTCTTACATTAAGTTATGTTTTCAGAAATCGTATGTCGAAAAGGACACAAAAGATTTACCTACATCACTAGGGCCTTGACCTAAGCAGTAAATCTCAGCCTGTGTTGGTCTTGGTCACTACGGAGCGGATAGACGAGAAATCGCGCCAGCTCATCTTTATAAACGTTAACACAATTACTTTAATCAATATCTTTAATCACACCACCACTTCATCACAATTACATAAGTGTAGTCCAAGTTAGGATGATAGCCTTTATCCCTTGATTCTAAATCCAAAAGTTTCAACTTGTTTTACTTTATTTCTTATTTTTATCGTTAGTTTAAAACCCTAATTTATATCAAGTCAATTCATCATTCTCTTAAACAAAAATCGATAGTCAATTACAAGGATTGTTGAGTAGTCTTAGTGTGTCCACGGATTGATACTCGGTTCTTACCATCACTATATTACCTCACGATAGGTGCACTTGCCTTTTGTGTGTGTAGTTAGTAATAGTAACAACCATTTAAAACTGAATCTGTGCGAAAATTCTTTATCAAATATATATATACTTTCACACCGCATCATTCTTCAACAGGTTAATCTCTAAATCGACACCATATATGAAATTACACACACATACACACTCGATTTCTCATGGGGAACAAAAGCCCCATGATCTTGGCTGTAATCGTTGTCGATTTCGAGTTCAATTGAATGGATTCAAAGCTAGGGTTCATATGGGGAATTGGGGTTAGATGGAAACTGTGTTTAAAATCAAATGCAAACAAAAACTAACGCTGATTAGGCCCTTGGCCTGCTGGTTCTGCGCTCACGTTTGGAACAGGAGGTCCCGGGTTCGACCCCGGGCCACCTCAAACATTTTTTTTGAAGCCTTTTTAAGCTTTAAAAATTATGAAAAATTTTGTAAAAATTATAAAAAACTTTTTACAATCATTAAAAATTTTAAAAAATTAAATTATTTTTCTGAAATTTATTTTAATATTTTATCCATTTTTATTAAATGTTTTAAATAAATAAAACTACAAATAATACAAAATTATTTAAACAAAAGTGAACTTTTAATAATAATTTCATTTATTAAATTATTATTCGACACTAAATTACTTTTAATTTATTCAAGTAATATTTATTATTGCTTAAATCATAATTAAATACAAAAGTTTTATATTTAAATCCTTCCAAAAACGTTTTCTTTTCTTTTAATAATTTAAATAATTAAATATATTAATTATCATATAATTAATTAATAAAATTAATTATTTATTTTCCCACACTTTCACAATAAATCAAACGGTTACGCGTATTGATATGTTTATTTAAAATTCTAAACATAATCATTTGCAATATATATTCACTTTATTTATTTCAAACCATTCCAACTAAATAAATCACTTTATTTAAACTACCATCCAAAACTCAATGGAAACCCCAACTTATTCTCAATTCTCACATTATTATTATTCTAATTCAAGGCACCGTTCCTTAGGTTAATCATAAGGAAATCATAGGTGTCTAACCTATCACATTCAAAATCCAATCTCATCAATCAAGTGAGTATTCATATCCCCTTTTTATATCATTTCCTATTTGGGGGAAATCATGTGATACAATATATTCAATCATGATATTCTATTGTTGTTTTATTCTAAATTCAATTCAAGACAGGTTATGTTATTACTTGCAAATATGTGAACATACTATGATAAACTGGACGACAGTAAAACCCTAATTCAATCAATCAATCCTGGTAACAATGTAGATCTACTGGTTTGGATAACCCACCCCATATGGCTTACGAGTGGTGATTGTGCCAGAGGCAATTAGTCAATCTATGGTGTTTGTGTGCAAGTCTATTATATGCAAGTGTCAAGTCAAGGGGTTTCTATTGTGTCGGTTTATCTATATGCTTTACTATTGCAATATAAGTCTTAACGTTACCTTGTGAATTGAATTATTCTCAATCAATCAATCAATCTATATGTATACTTAAAACTGTGATTACTCACCAGCTAATTCGTTAGCTGACTTTATTTTCTCACATGATTTCAGGTTAAGCAAGCTAGTGGACTTCTATTTGATTATATAAGACCTGGACTTAGTCAAAACAAAAGACAATTACTATTTGTGACTTTAACTGTTGTATTTGTATCTGTTAAATTCATGTTATCCTGTAATCTGATTTTAATATTATTATCACTATTAGACAATCATGAGTTATGAACAATCAATCATTCCCTCGTCCGCTCCGATGATTCCGCCGTCGGTCGGGGTGTGACAGATTGGTATCAGAGCCATGGTTATAGGGAATTAGGTTATTAGAAATGGAATGACCTAGACTATAACTAAGTACCCTTACACATGAGTCCTCTCATGTATTTTACATGCTTAGATAGGATTTTTATGTGCCTTATATGCTTATATTTGATTGTGTGATTATATGCCTTATGTGATTCTTCTTATTCTTTGAATCTTATCAATGTATACACGAATCTTAAATCATATTCTAAGGCATTGTGTGCCTAATTCAAGTGATTTCAAACTCCAAAACTCGATTGTTATTCATGGTTTTCAAAATCTCGTCAAAGTCTGTGTCTCACAACTTGAAACATGCAATGCTGGAAGAGTGGGATGCCTGTATCTCGGGATGTTCTGTCTAGGCAAGGTATTCGTATAAATCCAAATCAACCGATGGATCTGTCTACCTTACCTGGGAACCCTCGGGATGAGTATCTGCTTATAGGTACGCATGTCTTCAATAAGGTTGTGCTAGACATAACACTTTGATTAGTCAACGTACTCGCTTTGATTTACGAATCAAACGATTACACTCGGAACATATCATTGTTATTATGCCAAATTCCCGATTGTCGTTTTCATAGCTCATATTATCCAATTCTTATAAAATATCTTAATGATATTCCAGAATGTCTTCTCATCAAATCCGTTCACGGACTAGAAACTCTGGCCGTAAGATTGCTGCTATTGTAGCACGTGAAGTTACTGCGGTCATCCCAACTCTACTTACCTATTTGAACCAAGGCAACAATGTTGTTCAAAACCCAACTGCACCAAACCCTCCCCGAACTTGTACTTACAAACATTTCAGTTCTTGCAACCCCACTAAGTTCAGTGGAACTGAAGGAGCTACTGGATTACTACAGTGGTTCGAAAGCATCGAGAACACTTTCCTAAACAGCGAATGCCCTGAAAATCTAAAAGTCCGGTATGCCACAAGTGTTCTCCAGAAACGCGCACTTACTTGGTGGAACGAAGAGAAACGAACCCGTGGAACTGAAACTGCTCTAGCCTTAACATGGACTGAAGTTAAAGAGCTCATGACTAAAGAGTTCTGCCCAAGAAACGAAGTCCGGAAACTGGAAGCTGAGTTCTGGGAATTAACCCAAGACAGTGGCGAGAACCTAGCATACACTAACCGATTCCACGAACTGAACCTTTTGGTACCGCATCTTGCTACCCCTACCTCCCGAGCCATCGAGAAATATATTGGTGGACTACCCATGAAGATTCAGGATACGGTGCTAGGAAGGAATCCTTCAACACTAGAAGGGCTATCAGGCTGGCTGCACAGTTAACCGATAATCATGTGAAAGCTGGTTCCTTAACCAGGAAAGGATCGAAGAAAAATACCGATAAACTTCCTAACGAAACCGTCAAAACCGACCAACCCGAGCCTTTCAGGAACAAGAAGAGGAAGGCCAATTCTCAAAACTTTGCTGTAATTACCCCTGCTGTACCAATTAATCAAGTCCCTCCAACTCGTCAACCGGCAGTAAACAACCAATCGCTAATGAAAAAGTCATACGTTGGACCCTATCCGCAGTGTAACAACTGCAGTTATCACCATCCCGCTAACATTCAATGTCGTCAATGCACAAACTGTGGTCGTCTGGGTCATACATTCAACGTGTGCAGGAGTGCTGCTAAAGCTCCAACCAATGCACCAATTCACCAACATCCTCCTGCAATTACCCAGGGTCGTGCATGCTATCAATGTGATGATCCGAACCATTTTCGCAATCGATGCCCTCAACTTGTCAGCCTAGTTCCTACGGCTTAAGGACGTGCTTTCAACATTAATGCTCAACAAGCTCAAGCCACCAATGATGTGGTGTTGAATAATTCTTGTCCTTGATTTCGTCTTTCCTGATTTAATTCAAGATTTGTAATCGTGATTTCCTTTTGTTACATTGAAGTGATTTGAAAATTTCTAAATTTCTAATTGAAATATTTTTCCTTCGTTGTTAAGTCGAACTTTGAACCGTTTGCACCGTGGGAGATGCAAGAGTTTGCAAGTCAACTTATGACTAAGGACACTCATATCTCCTAAATGATTCTAACTCATCAAAACAGGGGTGATTCCCTTACTATGATGATGATTCCTTATTCGTTTCAATAAATGGTTTTCAATTGTGTGTTTTATGAAGTTTCATCCTCTGGATTAGGGTGATTTCCTTATCTCGAGGACTGACTTCAACTATTCACTTTGGAACTTGCATTTCACAAATGAGATGATCTCACCAAAATAGGATTGAAACCCGTACTTTGGTGACAAATGTCAATCTTCGATTGTTTTCTTGTTATTATCAAGCTCAATCATCAAGATACGCGTGAAATTCATACCTTGATGATAATTTCATTTTTATGGATTGTATTTTCTCAAATGAAACGACCTCATCAAAGTAGGAGTGAATTCTGGATTTTGATGTAGAAGTTTATCTTGTTATATTTTGTTTTTGTAAAAATTCATCGTTAAGATAGGAGTGATTTCCCTTACCTTAATGGTGAGTTATCTCGTCTTATTTCTGTAGATCCTCAGATCGAACTTTTGATTGGTAAGTTAGTGGCCATACCTTGAGAGTACACCATCAAGTTAGGGGTGAAAACCATACCTTGATGACTATTCTCATTTCTTGATCATCAACTTATCATGGTTGTAATCAAGTGACGAGACGCATGTATTAACTTGAAGGGTGAAATAATGTTAGTGTTTCGACCTATCAAGCCAAAGCATGATCCCTGAACTTGAAAAGAGACCCGATCGTTTTAGGTTGATTTTGATTCCAACTTGGAGCATTTAAATTCTTAAATCGATTTCTTTCCCTTTATTCTCATGTTTTGATTTGATCTAGCTACATCGAACCATTATTCCTTATTTATCAACTTCTATTTCGAGATATCATCAAAACCTGATTACGTGATGGTAGTCTTCCTAAACAATCTTTTGTCAAGCAAAGATATTATCTCTGATCGCGATGGTCGCTTCATCTCTCGTTTCTGGAAAAGTCTCCAATCAGCTCTCGAAACTCAACTGAATCTTAGCACAGCCCATCACCCACAAATCGACGGTCAGACTGAAAGAACGATACAAACCCTCGAGGATATGCTCCGGGCTTGTGTCATTGATTTCAGTGAATCGTGGGATTTTCATCTTCCATTGATTGAATTCTCTTACAATAAACAGTTACCAGACCAACAGATGGCACCATTTGAGGCCTTGTATGGTCTGAAGTTGGTGAATCACAGATTACTGGTCCGGAATTGATACAAGAAACAACCGACAAAATTCATAAGATCCGTGATAACTTGGTCGCTGCTAGAAATCGTCAAAAGCATTATGCTGACAAAAGACGTAAGCCCATGGAATACAATGTCGGTGATCTCGTACTTCTTAAGGTATCACCTTGGAAGGGAGTGATTTGCTTTGGAAAGAAAAGGAAGCTAGCACCTCGTTACGTGGGTCCATTCAAAGTGCTCGAGCGAATTGGGAAAGTGGCTTACAAGCTTGAACTACCCCAAGAGCTCAGCAATATACATCCGATGTTTCATGTTTCAAATCTCAAGAAATGTCTTGCCAACGAAAATCTCCACATTCCACTCGATGAAGTCCAGATTGATGAATCTACACTTTGTTGAGAAACCTGTGGAAATTATGGATCGGGAAGTCAAACAACTCAAACGTAGTAGGATATCTATTGTCAAAGTTCGCTGGGAATCTAAACGTGACCCAGAGTTTACCTGGGAACGTGAGGACCAAATGAAATCCCAGTACCCTCATCTTTTCGTTTCAGCCTCCTCGTGAACAAATTTCGGGACGAAATTTCCTAAAGCAGGGGAGACTGTAACATCACGTATTTTCGTAAATAAAAGTTAATTTATTAAACAATTAAGTTTAATACGTTGACGTTAATTCTAATAATTAATAATAATAATAATAATAATAATAACAATAATAACAACATTAATAATAATAATGATAATGATCTTGTAATAAATGAAAACAAATAAGTTATAAGCTAAAAACTTGGAAATAATAAGTTTTGTACATAAAGTATTAACATCTAAACTAAAGGGACTAAAGTATAAATTATTTAAAAAAAAAAACTTAAACTTAAACTTTGGCTGGAAAATAAACAAAGCTCAAAACACAGGGACCATTTGTGCAACATTGAAACACCCATCTTCTTCCCCATTTGCATCCAAGATTCCTTCACGTTGGTCGGCCACTTTTTTCAACTATCGATCGCACTAAGCATTAAAATAAGCAAATTAAACGCACTCACTAAATCTGTAACTATATTCAATCGAATGCCACTTTCAAATTGCATCTCAAACACCTTCGAACACCTCTCAAAACCGTCGACCTGCAACACCATTAGAACCCAATGTTCGAGCGATTTTAACAAAATTTGATAAAGGGCTTTTAATCCCTATCATCATTCAAAGCTTCCTTCAAGTTTAATTTGATTCTAATCACGGTTTGAGCACCATTCGAACACCTTCTTCATCGCGGATCTGCAACTGTTCGAACACCACAAATCGAGCTTCAAAACTTGCAATTGGCAGAGGGTTTCTAGTCCCAATCATCATTCGAAGCTTACCTCAAATTTAATTCGATTATAATCAACAATTGAGCATCATTCGATTGACACATTCAACCGCGACTTGTTCTTCAACAGGTTAATCTCTAAATCGACACCATATATGAAATTACACACACATACACACTCGATTTCTCATGGGGAACAAAAGCCCCATGATCTTGGCTGTAATCGTTGTCGATTTCGAGTTCAATTGAATGGATTCAAAGCTAGGGTTCATATGGGGAATTGGGGTTAGATGGAAACTGTGTTTAAAATCAAATGCAAACAAACACTAACGCTGATTAGGCCCTTGGCCTGCTGGTTCTGCGCTCACGTTTGGAACAGGAGGTCCCGGGTTCGACCCCGGGCCACCTCAAACATTTTTTTTGAAGCCTTTTTAAGCTTTAAAAATTATGAAAAATTTTGTAAAAATTATAAAAATGTTTTTACAATCATTAAAAATTTTAAACAACTAAATTATTTTTCTGAAATTTATTTTAATATTTTATCCATTTTTATTAAATGTTTTAAATAAATAAAACTACAAATAATACAAAATTATTTAAACAAAAGTGAACTTTTAATAATAATTTCATTTATTAAATTATTATTCGACACTAAATTACTTTTAATTTATTCAAGTAATATTTATTATTGCTTAAATCATAATTAAATACAAAAGTTTTATATTTAAATCCTTCCAAAAACGTTTTCTTTTCTTTTAATAATTTAAATAATTAAATATATTAATTAATTATCATATAATTAATTAATAAAATTAATTATTTATTTTCCCACACTTTCACAATAAATCAAACGGTTACGCGTATTGATATGTTTATTTAAAATTCTAAACATAATCATTTGCAATATATATTCACTTTATTTATTTCAAACCATTCCAACTAAATAAATCACTTTATTTAAACTACCATCCAAAACCCAATGGAAACCCCAACTTATTCTCAATTCTCACATTATTATTATTCTAATTCAAGGCACCGTTCCTTAGGTTAATCATAAGGAAATCATAGGTGTCTAACCTATCACATTCAAAATCCAATCTCATCAATCAAGTGAGTATTCATATCCCCTTTTTATATCATTTCCTATTTGGGGGAAATCATGTGATACAATATATTCAATCATGATATTCTATTGTTGTTTTATTCTAAATTCAATTCAAGACAGGTTATGTTATTACTTACAAATATGTGAACATACTATGATAAACTGGACGACAGTAAAACCCTAATTCAATCAATCAATCTGGTAACAATGTAGATCTACTGGCTTGGATAACCCACCCCATATGGCTTACAGTGGTGATTGTGCCAGAGGTAATTAGTCAATCTATGGTGTTTGTGTGCAAGTCTATTATATGCAAGTGTCAAGTCAAGGGGTTTCTATTGTGTCGGTTTATCTATATGCTTTACTATTGCAATATAAGTCTTAACGTTACCTTGTGAATTGAATTATTCTCAATCAATCAATCAATCTATATGTATACTTAAAACTGTGATTACTCACCAGCTAATTCGTTAGCTGACTTTATTTTCTCACATGATTTCAGGTTAAGCAAGCTAGTGGACTTCTACTTGATCATATAAGACCTGGACTTAGTCAAAACAAAAGACAATTACTATTTGTGACTTTAACTGTTGTATTTGTATCTGTTAAATTTATGTTATCCTGTAATCTGATTTTAATATTATTATCACTATTAGACAATCATGAGTTATGAACAATCAATCATTCCCTCGTCCGCTCCGATGATTCCGCCGTCGGTCGGGGTGTGACAAACATGATATTTCTATTCTTATTAATCCAAAATGTCGGTGGTTTCTTTTGATTTTTTTTATTTTTTAATTTTTTTGTATATTGTATATTGTATATTATATAAACAAACAAACCCAGTATATCCCACTCAAGAGCAGGGTCTGGGAGGGATAGGTGGTGGCGAGTCTTTCCTTTATCCAGATAGGTAGAGAGACCGCTTCCAAAGAGACCCCCGGCTCGATAACAAAAGCAATAACGCTAGCAAATTAACATATAATCAAACATACGATATATGATATACTAGTCTAACGTCCCGTGTGTTACACGGATTGAAAAAACTAAAATAACGAATATTTACAATTAGAAATTAAGAGCTAATATTAATAATCTTCTAATATATAAGAATAATATATAAGAATGATATATAAGGATGCGAAATTTAAGGGATGCAAAATTTTCATTAAAACAACTTTTCGTTATATGAATGACACGTGTCAATAACTTCTTGAGAGTGTGTCATGTGACAATATATAACTTAAAAGCCAATAATTTATTAAAACATAAAATTAATAAAATGTTATAACAAACTTAGCTGCAAATGTGAAGAAACATGCCAACTTAAGTTGTATTGTGATTGTATATAAAATTAAATTATAAAAAACTAATCTCTTAACATTATGTTTGAAAATTTAGATTCTGTTTACCATAATTTTGGTTTAAAATCATTGTATATATATTACAAAATGGCTTTTTATTTTCTCAAAATAAATTATGAGGAATACAAATAATGGTTTCCATTTTAATATTTATTTGAATATAAAATAAAAATGATATTAATTCAAACTTTAGAAACTTTTTATTTTAGGGAAACAAATTAAGAGAAATTTTTGGAGTTTAAATGAGTGTTTAATATGATGACAAGTGACAATATTTGTTTAAGAATTTGACATGTGTCAAAGGGTGTTTAATATGATGACAAGAGGCAAAACCCTTTTCTTTTATTATATATAAAGATGATATATGATACAGCACATATTGTATATTATATATATTTGATTTTTTTTTATTTTTAATTTTTTTGTATATTGTATATTATATATATGTTGGTGGGGATTTTTTTTATTTTATTTTTTATATTATATATTATATATTATATATAGCAAAATTAAGACATGCAAGGGCATTTAGCTTGCTGACTTGTGAGCTCTTTCACTATACATAAGACCCGGGTTCAAGTCTAACATTCACTATACTTTGCATGCTTTCTTAATTAACTTATATTTTAGTTTCTCATATAATAGTAGTAGTAGTTCAAATTATATCTATCTTAAAAACTTTATTACATAATATTACGTGTTTATTTTTATGTATAAATTTTGTTTGGAACGAGTTGTGTCAAATATTATAATTTTATTTCGTTGGTATAAGTTCGAGTTACTCTATTTTTTGATGTAAATTTTGCTAGAAAATATGTTAGAGCGAATGTAATCTATGTTTTATCATGTCGCCCATGTCTTTCCCGCACTTGCTTATTTTGATGTACATTTTGAGTTGTTATACGTTTTAACGTAAATTGTGTTTGAAATATAGTCGATTTAAATAAAATATATTTTCATTTGATGGTACAAATTCGTGTTATTCCATATTTTACGTAAATTTAGTTCGAAAACAAGTTGAGTCGATTATATTTTATACTTGATCATGACACGTACGTTCGCCGCCGCCGCAACGCGCGGCGAGTTAATCACTAGTTATAAATAATAAAAGTCGACTAGGTACTGTGTACTTAAGACTAAAATATTGCTATAATCAACTTACATTAAAATCAACGATAAATAAAGCAAAAATAAATAAATAAAAAACAAACAGTTCATAATATTTTATGGACTCGGGAATTTTTGGATATTAATAGAGATGGTTAGCAACTTAGCATATATATTGACCAAAGAGGCAAACTGAAAATGAACGAATTGAAATGATTTCAAAGCACTTTTCTATATTTTCTGATGAGTTACTGGTAAGTTTAATTACTTGTTTAAATTAAAATAAGAGGAAATAAAAGATTATTACTATAACTTAAAATTATTTTCTGTGAGATATGACTAAATTATCACGTTTTATTATAAAACTTAAAGAAAAATACAAAATTATTTCATATGATTTGATCAGATTACACGTTTAATCCCCAATAAAGAACCTGTTATTTATAGAAGAATATGCATCGGTTTGTGAATCGCCTAAGTTTAACCCTATTTGACAAGAGTTTGTAGAGTGCATAGAATTGAATTTGTACAAATGAGATTTTGAAATGTGAAACTTTTGTTCATGTACTTGCCACTAATGAGAGTAACTCAAATTCAACAGAGACTTAAGTGGTTATTTAGTAAGCTCTTAATGATCATTAAGAGGCAACCTCGTTCATAACTTCTTAAATGGTTAATAGGTAATCCTAATGTTAAATGGTTAAGAGCTTGTATTTTTAATCATTCAGCATTAGGGTTACCTATTAACCATTTACAAATCACAGGTTATAAACCATTAAGAGGTAGCCTCTTAATATCCAATAAAATGCTACCAAACAACCTCTAAAAATAGTGGAAATGGGATCGGGTCATGCAGTTTGACCCGTTGCCTTTTTCTAACAGTTTGTGCAGGTTGCATTTTATAACGGGACCTTGGTTTGATACACTACTTTGACCAAGTAAACGGCATTTTACAAATGTAAAATGCAGTTTACCCTTATAGGATTTAGTGTAGTTAATTTACACCAATCGAGATGTCAGGAATTTATTTTACAAAAGTAAACTGCTGTTTTTTTACCCTTCTGGCCATAAAACTCATGATTTTATCTACCTTTGCCTATTTAAACCTTATTTTTGACATACGTTGCCGCCCCACTCTAGTTTTCATCCGCTCCGAAGGTTTAGGGTGTTTTTGATCTTGTTTGAATATTTTTTAACAATTACAAGGTTAATATGTACTTATTTGGTCTCAATTTTTTTTTATATATCTTCTTTTTGGTTTATGATCAAAAGTAGTATTTTTATTTATTTAGGTGTAAAAGTTTAATATTTGACAAATCTTATGGTCGCATCAACTTGATATGTTGTATATTTATGCAATTTTGGCTTTTTTGAAGTTTAGATTGAAGAGAAAAGTTCAAATACAAAGGGAACATTATGTAAAAAGTATGAGAAGCAATCGGTAAATGACATGTGTCATATTTTTAAAATGGAAGAAGGGGTATTATAGGAAGTCTAATTTATTAAGATGAAGGTGTGGGATATATTGACTTTTTCGGTACGATTGAGGTTTTCAAACGATCAAACGATCGAATTCATCTTAAATCAATTTCAATAATTTGAAGATTTAAACGTACGAAGTTTCAGCTTACATCAATTTCGATCGTTGAAGATTCAAACGATCGAATTCATCTGTTGAAGATTGCTTTACATCAATTACTTCGCCGATGTCGACGATCGATCATCAGTTTGGTACGTATGAAGACGATTATATACTGTAATTGAAATAGTATGTTAATTTTCGCACCGTAATTTTGTCGTTTGGATCATCATTGTGTCTATACTGTCTGATTTCTGTGAATTTTGTTATGGGGGTTATGTTTCGCACACCATTGATTTGATGTTTCATAGTAAACGGTCGTTTACTAGACTGTAAACGATCGTTTTAAAGCCTGCAAACAGTCGTTTAGTAGCATGCAAACGGGAGTTTGTTTGATCTGTAAACGGTCGTTTACAGCACTGCAAACGGTCGTTTGCTTTTAAGTAAACGGTCGTTTACTTTGTTGATTTGACAAGTCCACATTCGTATGCTAGCACACCGAACCCAACCCACTCCACTCAATATATTCGACCATTTTTCACCTTCATCTTCATTTTTTACCACCATCCTTCTTCTTCACCATCATCTTCCTTTTTCACCATCATTTTCCTTCTTCATCATCATCTTCTTCACCTCAAATTATACCATCATATTCTTCACTTCATCTTCTTGACCGCATCCAAAAAATTACATTCATCATCCTGTTATTATTTTATTATTTAAACAAAGGTTGGTTTATTATTATTTAAACAAAGGTTGGTTTTCTTATTTTTCTTGTTATTATTATAATACAATTTAGTTTAATATATATTTTATTTTTACTGATTGTAATTATTTTAGGTAATGGCTTCAAGTTCACGGCAAGATACAACGTCGGTTCGTGCTTTGAATCATCCGTGGCTTCAGTTTCGTCGAGGATCAGATGAATATAAAAGGCTTCAAAAACTTTTAGATAAGGAATTTGAGCCTTCATGTTCGTTATCTTGGAGCTTGTTACGGGACGTGGGTGAATATACTCGTGCTCGTAACATGATGGACGAGCCGTGGAGTAGATTTTTTGCAATTAGTGGCCCGCAATATAAGGAGCTTTGTTTGGAGTTTTTCTCTACGTTTAATTTCGACTCGAACAACCATAACTATAGGTATCAATTTAGTTGGATTTTATATAATTTTGTGTCTACATTTAATTGAAATTATATTTTTTAACAGCGATAACGAGGCTATCAGTTTCGTGCTCGGAGGGGTGCCACGTAATTATTCTGTCGCCGAGTTTGGTGTTTTGATGGGTTTATATACAGTTCAAGAAACCCATCAATCTAATTTTTTGAACGGTCTTACGCAATTTCCAGAAGATTATAGTGATGAAATATTTTGGCAAGAAATTGATGATGGCCAATATATGCCTAACAATAAAACGAAAGCTACAAGAATGAACGATCCGTTGTATAGATATCTTCATCGCGTTATTGGTCATACTATAGCTAGACGTAGGATGACCAGTGGTGGGGTGACTAAAAAGGATCTTTTCTTTTTATTTTGTTTGATTAAAGGGAGGTCTTGAAATCTGGCATATATGCTTACTGATTATTTTACTACTTGCACGTGTATAAAGAAAAGTGGGCATATTTGTGGTGGTACATATGTTACTCGACTCGCCGAGTCTTTACACATTCTCACCCCTGAGAACGTGGCAAGGTTAAACGGGCCGGTTCTTATGCCTGGATTTGTTGATCATGAACATGTTATACGAATGGACATGATTGCAGATTATCCACAAGTTAGGTGGAGGTTTAAATATAATAATCAAATGTGGATACCTCCATATCAAGATCCTCCTGATGACCCGTATCAATAGATGAATTGAATTTATAATGTAATTTTATTTTTATTTGTATAGAATGTAATTTTTTTAGTTATGAAAATTATGCAAGATTGTTTTGGAAACTGTGTCAGACTATATTTCTTCATTTTACAATGATTGACATAAATAATTATTTAAATTTATTTATTCACACATTCAGAATTTATTTATTTACAATGATTGAAATAATTATTGGGAAGATGCCTATAAATTCATTCAGAAGACAGATTCATTCAGAATACATAATACAATACAAATTCATTCACACATCATCATAATTTAAGTGAATAATGTCTCATTTTTATAATGATTGTGTGTACCAAACAAGAGAGAACGTAAACAGTGATGGTAACTGTGGGTTTCGTTCAGTTTCCTTCTCCTTAGGATACGGTGAAGAATATTGGCTGAACATGAGGTATGAACTTTTAAACGAGTTACATAACAATTCTAATTTGTACAGAAATCTTTTCTCCAGCTCATATGATGAGACAGAACGTAGTTTATCATTTTATCTTAAGAATATATAAATTTAATATAATATAACTATTTATAGTTTTATATACTAAATTGGTCGTTTAGTAAATTATAAATTTATTTGTAAAATTATCTATAAGTTTAATTTATACGAACTATATAAGGTTCAAATATTTTAAACTTATATATAATTTTTATTTTAAATTTATAAATAAGAAAAGTAAATTTATAAATTACATAAGTTTTTATAAGTTTAATACAAAAACTTCATACATGTACATAAAAACTTAATAATATATAAATTTTTAGTATAATATAATTATAAATAAAAAAAGTAAATTTATAAATTACATAAGTTTTTATAAGTTTTTATGTACATGTATTAACTTTTCTATTTAAATTATATTAAATTATATAATTACTATAATATAAATATAAATAGAAAAAATTCATATAATAAAAACTTAATATAATTAATAAAAATTTAACATAATTAATAAAAAAGTTAATACTTATATTTAATCTTAAATTTAGAATAAAAATATTAAAAATAACAAACGACCGTTTACACTTTTATAAACCACCGTTTAGTATTTTATAAACGGCCGTTTTCTTTACTGCAAACTCCAGTTTAAAAACATGCAAACGCCCGTTTACTTTGTGTCAAACGACCGTTTACACCTTGACAAACGGTCGTTTGTCAAGGTGGTGTAAACTCCCTAACCGATGGTGTATGGATCAAGCCCTCCTTTTGTTATTGATTGACATCATCATTGTATCATAGGTATCATCATTGTGTCATAGGTATCATCATTGTGTCTTTTTGTTCGTCATTGTATCTTTTGTATTGTCATTGTGTCTGAATAAAACAGTTATTGTGTCTATACTGTTAGATTACTCTGGACATTATCAATATGTTGTTGAACATATTTTATAAATATCATGTGAGTCTCTATATGTTGTGTCTTTTATGCTGTTGTGTTTGTTATATGAATTTTGTTATTGATTGACATCATCATTGTATCTTAGATATCATCATTGTGTCTTTTTGTTCGTCATTGTGTCTTTTGTATTGTCATTGTGTCTGAATAAAACAAATATTGTTAATCAATTGGTTACAAACAAAGACGAGTTGTGTTTTTATCTTGATTATTTGAATAGTTACAAGTCTAAGGCTGATGAAGTTCAAATGGTCGTCTCACCTCCAAGCAGGAGAGATAGGTTTGCAGAGTTAACTGGAGGGAGCGAACGAAATGAAGCAAAATTCCGTGTACCTGTTAAGTAAAAGACAAAAGGTAGGCCGAAAAGAATGAAGTCAGCTCATGAGTTAGCTATCCAACAAGCAGAAAAAAAGTTGAGAAATTGTGGGTTTTGCAAACAACCTGGTCACATTATACGCAATTGCAATTTATATCTTCAAAGCATTAAGGATAAACAACCTTCAAGCACCTCAACAGTTGATTCTATGCCTATTCAAGAATAGGATTCCTTATGTCATAAGATTAATTGTGTTATTATATTCATTATGTCATTATATTCATTGTGTCATTATATTCATTGTGTCATAAGACTCATTGTGTCATATTTGAAGAGTTTTGTTTGCGTTTGATTTTGACGATAAAAACAAGTTACCAAAATACTATTGTGTAATGTAAAGCAACATATAGCAACAAATATTAACATGCCAACACATAGCAAAATATAACAACATGCCAACATACCAAATTACTATTGTTTCAAATTAACATTGTGTCAAACTACCATTGTGTCAAACTAGCATTGTGTCAAACTACCATTGTGTCAAACAACCATTGTGTCAAACAATCATTGTGTCAAACAACCATTGTGTCAAACAACCATTGTGTCAAACAACCATTGTGTTAAACAACCATTGTGTCAAACAACCTTTGTGTCAAACAACCATTGTGTCAAACAACCATTGTGTCAAATTACTTTTTTGTCCCTCCACCTGTTAGCAGTTTTCCACTTATTTACATGTTTGTCACCGCGTTTTTTTGAACCATTGATCTATTTTAATGAGTTGATCGAATGATCAGAATTACTTCTCATCCTTTTTAAAATATTTAATCTTTATAGCATATCTTCTCCCTAGATTGAATATGCTCATGTTGAACCCTTTAAATATATATTAATTTTACTATTTCAATAAACAAACATATTATTATAGTACGTCATTTTATAAGAATATCTTTAGCGATATGATACTTTTTGAATTAGTCTCCAAATGTTAGTATGTTGCATATACACTTATTATTCACATTTTTGGCAAAAAAATATATACATGTAAAACACATAAAACATATGATTATTAATCAATTACATAGTTTATAAAATGAAATAATATTGTACAGTTTTAAAAAATTTATATTTAACAGTTTAACCAAAAATATAAACATTTTAAAAGGATTAAAAAAACCATAAAAATGTACTATTAAATATTATAACTATTTACTATCCTGTTAATATTTTTTACCAAAATAATTACACATTTTATAAAATGATTTATCTAATAAAAATATGAACGAGATATAAACAATAGTTAACATCAGTTTACTTTTTTGAATTTGACAAAATAAATGTCCCACCAATGTCTTTTTGGTGAGAAGAAAGTAAACTGCATTTTGCTATAAGTATGAGCGTTTACTCTATAAACGAGCGTTTACTCTATAAACGAGCGTTTACTCTATAAACGACAGTTTATATAATAACCATAAAAAAAAATAATAATAATAATAATAATAATAATAATAATAAAAGTTCAGGGGTTATTTTGTCATTTTGAAAACTTAAATTTATAAGTTTTGTGCATAAAATAAAAGAAACATAACCACATGGACCATTTGTGTAATTAAACAAACCTCACTTTCTCTCTCCCCGATTATCCGGCCACCGGCCGGCGAACCTCCGGCGCGGCGCCGGCGAGGCCGAAAACTTCAAATAACATCCATTTTAAGACCCGAAACCCATACCAAATCGTTCGTATGCAAGATTCGAACCAATATACACTTTAATCAATCGGGTTACAGCTCACAAATCCACTCACCGACCCACGATTTCATCCGCGTTTTCTTCGACCACTTTACACGCCAAAATCGCACTAAACACTTAAAATAATTCAATTAAACAAGCACGAACGATTGTATATCTGTCACTAATCGATCCCCGGTTTCAATTGCATTTGAAACACCTTGAAACACCTCGTTCGATTCTCTCCAATACCGCGACCTGCAACTCTATCGAAATCCATCTTCCGAGTCGATTATACTGAAATTGATAGAGGGCTTAGGGTCGTCAACATCCTTTGAAACTCCACACAAAGTTAATTGGATTATAATCATCATTTGGGTATTTAACTGGTGCTACGATTAGTCGCGACTGTTCATCCTTCGTTCTTATCAATTCGAACTCAAAACAGGTAATTAAACCCTCTTACATACTCGTTTGATCATGGGGAAGAAAAACCCTATGCTTTCAATCGATTACAACATCAATTTGGGGATCAATTTGATTGAAATCGAACCTAGGGTTCTTGGAGGATTTGGGGGAAATTGTTTAAGTTTGTTTTTAAGATTTAAAAACTGAATTATATCGCGGCAGATGCCCTGGTTCAATGGTTAAGTCACTGTTGCCCCTAACATCAGGTCCCGGGTTCGAACCCGGGCACCCCCATATTTTTTTTAAAAGGCTTTTAGCCTTAAATAAATTACAGAAAATATTTTTATAAATATACAAACTATTTTGTGAACTTCAAATATTTTTAAAGGTTACCTAGTTAATTTCTATAAATTTATTTATTAAAAACACTTTAATAATTTTTATAAAAATTATTTATAAATGTTATAAATAGTCATTTTTATAAAAATGGACTCTAAATAATAGTTTAAACTATTAATTTATTATTGAACACTGTATTATCTTTAATTATGGATAAATCATGATTTATATTTATTTATAAAAATATTTCCAGACATGTAACGGATGTGTTTTAACCGAAATGATTTTACGGTTTGCCAAAATACCCTTGACTTAGGTCCGTATTTTACAGCCAACTTACAGAGGCCATAACTTTTTCATAACAGATTCAAATCAGTTAAAACTTATGTCCATGACGAAGTTCATCGAAAGGCGAATCCGTTGATATATAAAACATCGAAAAACTCATTCGTTTAGACCTCCAAACAGTCGTTTTCGTAACAGCTAGCAGTTCTGTACAGCTGTAAAGATCCACGTTTTTCTCATATTTCGGTAATCCAAATCAGAAACTTTTCTAAATGAAAGTTGTTCAAAATCACTAATCTAGTAAACTGGAGATTTTCAGAATTTTTAAACGTCGTTTAGTATTTTTAAGGAGTGCGAACAGACAGGGGCAGAACTGGAACTTTTCTAATCTGAAATAAGAAAATCCAAACTATAACTTGAATTACAATATCGTAGGTTCTCACGGCGTTAACCGAGCCTAGACCTTGTTTCTGATTATTGTCATTCGTGTATAAGGTACGGATTCTGTTTCTGTGTTATCATAGTATTCACTTTTGTTTCCGTTACTTTGTAGTACGGATTCTTGGTTATTTTATCTTAGTATAAATTTTATTCTTTTCCGTTACTTTGTAGTACGGATTTTGATACCTTGTTTCCGTTAATATGACTTCTTTAGCCTTTATTAGTCGTAAATCATTATTTATTTGGTTATACTCCGACTCGTTCGACTCCTTAGTGTTACTTATTGAGACCTGTAGCATGCAATATATATTTTATGAATTTGTGCTCATTATTGCATGTTCCCATAAATATTTTATTGATACGTTATATGTTGATAGTTGTACTACCATTTGATTTGGCACTCTGTTACCCGAGCTTATGACATGTCATTGTGGCGTCAATGACGTGACACTTTTCATGACGGTGTTTATAAATAGTTCACGGCGTCTCCGTTAACACGTTAGTACTCAAATAGTACTTTGGCCATAATTATTTGGGAGGCGGATGGATCGATCCTAGTTCAGTTCAGATCAGTTCAGTTCCGGGGGATGGAATCATGTGTGTACGCCCACACACCATCTCATTTGTGCATAGTCTAGCTAGCTATGTACTTATCAGTTCAGTTTCGGCTCTGGGTACTTCTTATATTACACGACTTATTTTGTTTGTATATACGCGTCGTGTAGATCAGTTCAGTTCAGTATTACATGTTCAGTTCAGTATCAGTATTATATGTTTAGAATCAGATTTCCGTTTCAATACCATATGATCAGTTCAGGATCAGATATCAGTGTTTTATGCTTCGAATCGCTACTATTGTTCTTTCCGTCACTGAGCAACTTTTGGCTCAGCCGTATTTTCTTTTGTGGTGTTTTCTTATTTATTGTAGGTAATCAGGGTAATCCGGGAAACCAGTGAAGAGTGAATTGAAGATCAAGATTATCTTTATTTTAATTGATGTATTGAACATCTTAATTAGGTTTTTTCGGATTATTTGGTTTGTTTGAAGTTATTTCTTCTGATCGTCTCTTTAATATCATGGATTTGGTTTTTGATTTGATATCAGTAATAGTGACACGTCAGTCTCTCCGGGTTGGGGTGTTACAGTTTACTAAATGTAAATGACAGTTTACAGAATGTAAATGGCAGTTTACAGTTGTCGGTAGTGTTGAATGAAAATTCAGTGATGTATCCATTTTAACCCATAACCAATATCACCCAAGTTGACCTATAACCAATATCACCCATCAAAAGTTTAAACCCCAAAAGTATAATGTTAGTGCAGTACCATCAAAAGCTTAAACGACAATATCTTGATTACATAACTATCAAAATAGAAATAACATAAAATCATGCATTTGTTGTTCCTTTCGTTTTCTTGTAAAAGGACTTTTTGCATATTAAACACATAATTGTTTTCCTTTTCTTTGATAGTTTTTCACCTTTATCCGTATCCTTTATAATCTCAACTTGAGTCTTTCTTTCTTTTTTTTTGCATATTAAACACACCACCACCCCGTGATGGAATTCATGTCTGGTTGGAACGTTTTCAGAAGCAAAGGCCTGAGTCTTTCAGTACTTCCAATGATCCGGTCGAGGTGCAAAATTGGATCAGTCATATTGAGAAATTGTTTAAGGTACTTGGTGTTGAGGACGTATACAAAGTAAGATTGGCTACATACAAGTTAGAGGATGATGCTCATAGATGGTGGACGACTGTGAAACAAGCTAGAGGAGGAAACGAATATGCAGCTACACTTTCTTGGGATAAATTCCAAGGAATGTTTTATGGGGAGTACTTCACTGCTGTTGACCGCACTGAGTATCGTAGACAGTATGCTAATATTAGACAGAGGGATGATGAGCACATAACAGATTTCAAGACACGCTTTACGCGGTTAGTAAGTTTCCTTGGTGCATCTGCAGGCTCACCGCATGAGCAGACAGAAAATTTTCAGTGGGCCATATATGAAAGAGATCGAAAGTTTATATTGAATCATCGGTTTAAAGATGTTAATGAAGTGGTTGATGCTGTTAAAAACCTATATAATAATAAAAAGAATGGAAAGAAGTCATATGATGATAACCGCAAGCGGCCAAGAGAGAATGACCAAGATCAGTCTTCTTCTCATACGAATAAGAATCAGTCTTCACCACCACGAGACCGTCGAAACCGTTTTGATCGCAACAACAACAATAGCTCCCGATCATGGAAGAATCAAAACAAGAACCAGAAATCAACTCATAATCAGACTCAGCAAGCTCCTACTCGTGCTCAACCACCAAATCAGCAGCACCCTAATCAGGATCGAAATGCTATCCCTCAGTGTAACACTTGCGGGAAACTTCATAAGGGAGCTTGTCATCTGGCCGGAGGATTATGTTTTAGATGTGGGCGTGCAGGACACATGATTAGGGATTGCCCTCAGCGCGACCCTCGTAATAACGCTGGAGGGAATCAAGCTAAACCTGCAACTGGAGGACGAGCTTTTCTACTCACTGCAAATGAAGCAGCTAACGTACCAAGTATATTTCTGACCCCTTAGTTAGGGACGTATTATATACATATATATGGCTTATCCGATACTGATAGTAAATGCCCTAGGTATGATCTCCGATACCCTTGGCATAGGGAAGCGGGATATTTATGTCTTATTTGATACGGGTGCTACGCATTCTGTCATATCTCTTTTGTTTGCTAAGTACTTAATGACTGCACCGACTGCTTTAGAGCACGCTTTGGCTATTACTACTCCATTAGGAGATTCGACTATCATCTCGCATGTCTATAGAGATTGTCCGATCAGAATCGAGTCAATTATTCGTAAAGCTGATTTGTTTCCTATGCAAATGAGTGACTTTGATGTCATACTTGGTATGGACTGGTTAACTCAACATCATGTTACTATTGAATACCAGACTCGTCGTGTTTTATTTGGAAATCCTCAATGCCCTGAACTCGTTTATCAAGGGACTCAGCCTCGGAAAGCATCTCTGCGTTTAAAGCTCAGAAGTTCTTATCGCACGGTTACGTGGGATTCCTAGCTTCAGCGAAAGCTACATCTTCTGATGAGCCAAACATATCTGATTATCCGACTGTATGTGATTTTCCTGACGTGTTTCCTGAGGAGTTACCCGGACTTCCACCAGATCGCGAGGTAGAATTCACTATTGATCTTATTCCTGGTGTTGAGCCGATTTCTAAGGCACAGTATCGTATGGCACCTATGGAGCTTAAGGAGTTAAAGGAGCAGTTATAGGAGTTACTAGATTTGGGATTTATTAGACCAAGCGTCTCGCCTTGGGGCGCACCGGTCCTATTCGTGAAGAAGAAAGATGGTCCTATGAGACTCTGCATTGACTACAGAGAACTCAACAAGATCACTATCCGTAATCGTTACCCTCTGCCTCGTATTGATGATTTATTTGACCAGCTTCAGGGTGCAAAGTGTTTCTCTAAAATCGATCTGAGGTCTGGTTACCATCAGCTAAAGATCAAGGATTCTGACGTCCCTAAATCTGCCTTCCGTACTCGGTATGGTCACTATGAGTTCCTGGTTATGCCGTTCGGGTTAACTAATGTCCCGGCCGTATTCATGGACCTAATGAACCGAGTCTTTCGCAAGTTCCTCGATAAGTTCATCATTGTATTTATCGACGACATCTTAATTTATTCTAAAAGTAAGGAGGAGCATGAGAATCATCTTCGTATCGTGCTCGAAACACTACGTGAAAAGAAGCTTTATGCTAAATTTTCAAAGTGTGAATTTTGGCTGAGCCAGGTAACTTTTTTGGGTCATGTCGTTTCTGCGGATGGTATTATGATGGACCCTGCTAAAATAGAGGCAATCACTAAGTGGCCTAGACCTACCTCAGCCACAGAAGTCCGTAGTTTCCTTGGCCTTGCTGGTTACTACCGCAGATTTGTCGAAGGTTTTTCTGTTATAGCTTTACTCCTTACGCAACTATTAAGGAAAGGGGCTAAGTACTCTTGGAATGATGAACGAGAGAAAAGTTTTAAAGAGCTCAAGAAAAGATTGGTGTCTGCTCCTGTTCTCACACTTCCATCGGGCACGGGTGGATATCAGATTTACAGTGATGCCTCTAAAAAGGGACTTGGATATGTGCTAATGCAGCATGGTAAGGTCATTGCTTATGCTTCACGGCAGTTGAAACCTTACGAGGTTAATTATCCTACGCATGATCTTGAACTCGCTGCTGTTATTTTCGCGTTGAAAATATGGCGTCACTATCTTTACGGAGAGACTTGTGATATTTTTACTGATCACAAGAGCTTGAAATATATCTTCACACAAAAGGAACTAAACATGAGGCAGAGAAGATGGTTAGAGTTGTTAAAAGATTATGATGCCAATATTCAGTATCATCCGGGAAAGGCCAATATGGTAGCTGATGCCCTTAGCAGGAAGAGCTCAGGAACAGTAGCCTCCCTACAGCTACAGCCTCAGAACATTACTGATCTTGATAGATTGGATATTGGCCTACATATTGGCAAGAGCGACGGATATCTCGCTAGGCTTCAGATTGAGTCAGACTTAATATCCCGAATTAAGAACGCACAGAAAGACGATGGTGAACTCTGGGCAATCTTACAGAATGTGGAGATTGGCAAACAATCAGAATTCAGAGTAGATGAGCATGGAGTTATTTGGTGTGGTAAGCGGTTGTGTGTGCCAAATGATTCGACTCTTAGAGAATCTTTATTAGCCGAAGCACATAGTTCATCATTCTCTATTCATCCTGGATCTACTAAGATGTATCGGGATCTTCGTCAGAACTTTTGGTGGAATGGAATAAAAGAGGATGTGGCTAAGTATGTTAGCCGTTGTCTTACTTGTCAGCAGGTCAAGATTGAGCATCAGAGAGCTAGTGGTTTGCTTCAGCCACTACCTATTTCTGTATGGAAATGGGATGATATTTCCATGGATTTTGTGACAGGGTTGCCAAGAACATTCAAGAAGAATGATGCAATATGGGTTGTAGTCGACAGATTGTCAAAGTCGGCTCATTTTCTTCCAATTCAACAAGGATTTTCGGTTAGCAAACTATCTGAAGTATTTACACAAGAGATAATCAGACTTCATGTCACTCCGGTCTCTATCGTGTCTGATCAAGACCCGAGGTTCACTTCTTATTTTTGGAAGGGGTTGCAAACTGCATGGGGTACTAAGTTGAGGTTTAGCACGACATTTCACCCTCAGACAGACGGTCAGTCAGAGCGTACTATTCAGACACTCGAAGACATGCTTCGAGCTTGTGCCTTAGAATGGACCGGGAACTGGGAGGAGTACTTATGTTTGGTCGAGTTTGCCTACAATAATAGTTGGCAAGCTAGCATCGATATGGCACCCTTCGAGCTATTATATGGTCGTAAATGCAGAGCACCCATATGTTGGGAAAAGGTCGGTGAAAGGATTATTGAAGGACCTGAATTAGTACAAATAACCCATGAGAAAGTTGTGATTGCTCGGAAAAAATTAAAGGAAGCACAAAGTAGACAGAAAAGTTATGCAGATTGACATCGTCGACCTTTGGAGTTTAAGGCCGGTGACAAAGTATTCCTGAAGGTTTCGCCTTGCAAAGGCGTACGCCGTTTTAGTCTTAAAGGGAAACTTAGTCCTAGATTTATCGGGCCATTTGAAATATTAGAAAGAGTTGGTGAAGTATCTTATCGTTTAGCACTACCGCCTCAGCTGTCACATGTGCATGATGTCTTCCACGTATCTCTGTTAAGGGGGTACAATTATCATCCTCTTCACGTTGTGAATTATCCGCTTCATCTAATTCGTGAAGACTTATCGTTTGAGGAAGAACCTGAGGCCATCCTTGACCGACAAGAACGCATTATGCGTAAGAAAACTATTCCTTTTGTTAAGGTATTATGGAAAAACCATTATGAACGCGAAGCTACAAGGGAGATAGAAGACATAATCTGTTCACAATATCCGTATCTATTTACCTCTTAGTTATTATCATTTATGTGTTCTGGCATCAGTTATAAAGTTATCAGTTATCTGTTTGTCGGACATCACATTAGTCATCTCTTATATGATTTCGTCTATTGGATCGATTCTGTTTCAGCAATTGAATAATTATGAGTAATTTTGTTCACTTGTTGATATCTTTTAACTACTCCGTGTACGTTATGTCATATCTTGTTCGATCTGTACCTAGCAATTTCGTGGACGAAATTGTTTTAAGGGGGGTAGAATTATAATACCCATAAAAAAAAATAATAATAATAAAAGTTCAGGGGGTTATTTTGTCATTTTGAAAACTTAAATTTATAAGTTTTGTGCATAAAATAAAAGAAACATAACCACAGGGACCATTTGTGTAATTAAACAAACCTCACTTTCTCTCTCCCCGATTATCCGGCCACCGGCCGGCGAACCTCCGGCGCGGCGCCGGCGAGGCCGAAAACTTCAAATAACATCCATTTTAAGACCCGAAACCCATACCAAATCGTTCGTATGCAAGATTCGAACCAATATACACTTTAATCAATCGGGTTACAGCTCACAAATCCACTCACCGACCCACGATTTCATCCGCGTTTTCTTCGACCACTTTACACGCCAAAATCGCACTAAACACTTAAAATAATTCAATTAAACAAGCACGAACGATTGTATATCTGTCACTAATCGATCCCCGGTTTCAATTGCATTTGAAACACCTTGAAACACCTCGTTCGATTCTCTCCAATACCGCGACCTGCAACTCTATCGAAATCCATCTTCCGAGTCGATTATACTAAAATTGATAGAGGGCTTAGGGTCGTCAACATCCTTTGAAACTCCACACAAAGTTAATTGGATTATAATCATCATTTGGGTATTTAACTGGTGCTACGATTAGTCGCGACTGTTCATCCTTCGTTCTTATCAATTCGAACTCAAAACAGGTAATTAAACCCTCTTACATACTCGTTTGATCATGGGGAAGAAAAACCCTATGCTTTCAATCGATTACAACATCAATTTGGGGATCAATTTGATTGAAATCGAACCTAGGGTTCTTGGAGGATTTGGGGGAAATTGTTTAAGTTTGTTTTTAAGATTTAAAAACTGAATTATATCGCGGCAGATGCCCTGGTTCAATGGTTAAGTCACTGTTGCCCCTAACATCAGGTCCCGGGTTCGAACCCGGGCACCCCCATATTTTTTTTAAAAGGCTTTTAGCCTTAAATAAATTACAGAAAATATTTTTATAAATATACAAACTATTTTGTGAACTTCAAATATTTTTAAAGGTTACCTAGTTAATTTCTATAAATTTATTTATTAAAAACACTTTAATAATTTTTATAAAAATTATTTATAAATGTTATAAATAGTCATTTTTATAAAAATGGACTCTAAATAATAGTTTAAACTATTAATTTATTATTGAACACTGTATTATCTTTAATTATGGATAAATCATGATTTATATTTATTTATAAAAATATTTCCAGACCTGTAACGGATGTGTTTTAACCGAAATGATTTTACGGTTTGCCAAAATACCCTTGACTTAGGTCCGTATTTTACATCCAACTTACAGAGGCCATAACTTTTTCATAACAGATTCAAATCAGTTAAAACTTATGTCCATGACGAAGTTCATCGAAAGACGAATCCGTTGATATATAAAACATCGAAAAACTCATTCGTTTAGACCTCTAAACAGTCGTTTTCGTAACAGCTAGCAGTTCTGTGCAGCTGTAAAGATCCACGTTTTTCTCATATTTCGGTAATCCAAATCAGAAACTTTTCTAAATGAAAGTTGTTCAAAATCACTAATCTAGTAAACTGGAGATTTTCAGAATTTTTAAACGTCATTTAGTATTTTTAACGAGTGCGAACAGACAGGGGCAGAACTGGAACTTTTCTAATCTGAAATAAGAAAATCCAAACTATAACTTGAATTACAATATCGTAGGTTCTCGCGGCGTTAACCGAGCCTAGACCTTGTTTCTGATTATTGTCATTCGTGTATAAGGTACGGATTCTGTTTCTGTGTTATCATAGTATTCACTTTTGTTTTCGTTACTTTGTAGTACGGATTCTTGGTTATTTTATCTTAGTATAAATTTTATTCTTTTCCGTTACTTTGTAGTATGGATTTTGATACCTTGTTTCCGTTAATATGACTTCTTTAGCCTTTATTAGTCGTAAATCATTATTTATTTGGTTATACTCCGACTCGTTCGACTCCTTAGTGTTACTTATTGAGACCTGTAGCATGCAATATATATTTTATGAATTTGTGCTCATTATTGCATGTTCCCATAAATATTTTATTGATACGTTATATGTTGGTAGCTGTACTACCATTTGATTTGGCACTCTGTTACCCGAGCTTATGACATGTCATTGTGGCGTCAATGACGTGACACTTTTCATGACGGTGTTTATAAATAGTTCACGGCGTCTCCGTTAACACGTTAGTACTCAAATAGTACTTTGGCCATAATTATTTGGGAGGCGGATGGATCGATCCTAGTTCAGTTCAGATCAGTTCAGTTCCGAGGGATGGAATCATGTGTGTACGCCCACACACCATCTCATTTGTGCATAGTCTAGCTAGCTATGTACTTATCAGTTCAGTTTCAGCTCTGGGTACTTCTTATATTACACGACTTATTTTGTTTGTATATACGCGTCGTGTAGATCAGTTCAGTTCAGTATTACATGTTCATTTCAGTATCAGTATTATATGTTTAGAATCAGATTTCCGTTTCAATACCATATGATCAGTTCAGGATCAGATATCAGTGTTTTATGCTTCGAATCGCTACTATTGTTCTTTCCGTCACTGAGCAACTTTTGGCTCAGCCGTATTTTCTTTTGTGGTGTTTTCTTATTTATTGTAGGTAATCAGGATAATCCGGGAAACCAGTGAAGAGTGAATTGAAGACCAAGATTATCTTTATTTTAATTGATGTATTGAACATCTTAATTAGGTTTTTTCGGATTATTTGGTTTGTTTGAAGTTATTTCTTCTGATCGTCTCTTTAATATCATGGATTTGGTTTTTGATTTGATATCAGTAATAGTGACACGTCAGTCTCTCCGGGTTGGGGTGTTACAGTTTACTAAATGTAAATGACAGTTTACAGAATGTAAATGACAGTTTACAGTTGTCGGTAGTGTTGAATGAAAATTCAGTGATGTATCCATTTTAACCCGTAACCAATATCATCCAAGTTGACCTATAACCAATATCACCCATCAAAAGTTTAAACCCCAAAAGTATAATGTTAGTGCAGTACCATCAAAAGCTTAAACGACAATATCTTGATTACATAACTATCAAAATAGAAATAACATAAAATCATGCATTTGTTGTTCCTTTCGTTTTCTTGTAAAAGGACTTTTTGCATATTAAACACATAATTGTTTTCCTTTTCTTTGATAGTTTTTCACCTTTATCCGTATCCTTTATAATCTCAACTTGAGTCTTTCTTTCTTTTTTTTTTTGGGTCTTCCAATGGCGGTGTGGTAAATTGGTGGTGACATCGTAATGGGATACTATGACTTTGGTCACATACTCCTTCTATTTATAAGTTCAATAGTGAATGAGTAAATTTGTTTTCATGTACCAAGGTTGTAGCAAGTATTTACCAATTACTCTAGGGGATTCACATCCTGCCCGGCCATTCAAGGCCATGTTTCAATTGACATCAACAGTGCCATAATGAATATCTTGTTCCTATAGAAAATTTCAAGTAATCAACAACCCTAACACTACCGTATGCATATCTTCTTCCTGAAAATTTTTTAAACACACTACCATAATAAATCTTAAGAGAAAAGAGGTTAGGATGTCCATGTGTACATTAAACAAAGCACATTTAATAATGAGGGTTAGGTTTATAAAAAACAAACTTTTCAATAAAAATCAGAGAAATATGAAAAAAGCAAACTTTTTCAAATTAAAAAGTAACAAACTTACCATAAATCTCTTTCGGTACGAAGTCATTGTTTGATCCCCTTAAAAACAACAGATAAAAACAGTACCAATCGAAGTTCCTGATTCCACACGAGATGATGATGATGACTCGATGTTGTTGATTCCCTCGTGAACAGAAAGATGTAGCGCTTATGCTAATGATTAACGATGATGCTAATGATTGTCGATGTTACTGATTCTCATGGATGATTTATGTATGCAAGGGTCGATTACATGGAAAGGAAATAATGTTTTATTAGGGTTTTAATGTGAAAAGACATAAATGACCTCACATAGATGACTGATGACACCTGTTTGGTTAGAAACAAACGATGATTTAATGACAGGAACTATTTGTGCAACTATGTCATAAAATATTGGACCAAATTTACAATTTTTCAATCTTAGAGACCAAACATACAATCAGACCAAACATACAATCAGATCAAACCATAAGAAGTAATCTTGTAATTTTCTCTACAACTTATTCATATGTTTGTGATTAATTAGATTTATTCTTTTATTATGTTTGTATTTGTGAATAAGAGAGAAGGGCCTAGCCTTGTGGGGTGCTATATATATGAACGACCACACATTGTTTGTTTTCAATAGGAGGCTCAATTTGCTTTTTCTGTATTTATGTAACATAGGTCAATTTGTTGAAATTTATGATTCGTACCTCTAGTCAAGGGCAAACCCAAGAATAACTAACTTAAAATTTTACAAATATAAATATCTTATACACTAATTAACATATATAAAAAGTTATAAACTAATTAAATTAATAAGTCAATAACATTTTTATAAAAAAAATAATTACTTGATTTAACCTAATTTTGACTTTAGATAATTAGATAAATTTACTACTTCAATACATTTTATTGCTACAATATTTTTGTTTTGTTTAATATCATAGTAAGTATCATTGTACTAATGAATTTTGTTTATACATAGATGGTTCTATTTTAAAAGTTCGTTTATACTTGATGCACATATGGACCGGCCTAGAGAAATGGTTATGTATTAATCTTTTATTTTTTCATCAAATTTTCATACCAATAATATTGTTTAACTTCTTATATGAGGGTATTTCTTGCAAACTCTCAAAACTAATGTTGTTAAAATAGCCGAGGTTTCTCTTTTAAATTTCAAACCAACATGAGTTAACTCGTCGTTTGACTTGTTCATAAAGTAGATCATTTAAAAATATTAACTTTTAAAGGCATAAAAATTAGACCATCTTTTTTTCGTATATACATTAATTTTTTTATTATTTATTGTATATCAATACATACATGCAAAAGTTATTGTTTTCTGACCTTCAGGTTATGAGTTCAATATGTGAGAACGAGCCCATTGCAAAAGTTTGGATTTTTACTTAAATAAACCTCTTTTTATATTATTTTATTCTCTTCAATAGTTCTTAAGGTTTATAATTAGAAATAGTCATTTTGGGTCGTTTAAAACGTGAATTAATACTTAGTAAATTACAAGTGGCTTAAATAGTGTGTATAATTTTTACCCTAAAATGTTAAGATTATGAATATATGGTTATCGTGTCGGTTATTTTGTTTTAAGCGTGTTTTTGAAGTGTTATGTGAAATAAATTGAAATAATATATTTTATCAAATTTAATTAATAATATATTATTATAGGTCATATCTTATTGTCTTTATTTAACTTTTTATGTTTCTGTGCTTTGTGTAATTTACTTTCTATTTTTTTTAATTAACTACTATTTAATAATGGTGATATTTATAATAAATAGAGGAAAATTATAAAAATGCTAAAATTTAACTTTTAACTTTTTTTAATAATGTAAAAGTCATTAGTTAAGAAATGTTGAAATTTTTAGTTTTTCTTGTCGGTTTTACGTTTTTAATATTCGCGGTTTGGTTTTTAACGTGTTTTTGTGTTCAGGTTGTCTTTGGACATATTTTCAATCCTGGATTAATTTATTATGTTATATCACAGTATTTTTTTCTATAAGATTCAATTTTTTGGTATTAACACTTATTTTTAATGATTTTTATATTTTAGCGTATTTAAAATTAGTATTTTTGTTTGTAAATCAACCTAAAGATTATAATTATATTTTAGTCATTTTTAGTATAATTAGGCTACTTAATTGTAAATTTAAAAACATTCATATTTTTGTTACTCTTGTTATAATGTCCGGTTAAGTCCAAGTTAAGTCTCGGTTTATGTAAGATTCTTTAATTTATTTTTTACCTTCTAATTTTATATCATAGAACATATATTAATTAAATAATCGTAACTTTCAAAGTTGTTACACCCATCCTTATTTTGGTATTTTCTTGTAAAAATATAAATTTTCTAACATTCTAAATTACATAGAAAATAGACTATAAATCTATAAATCATAAAAACTTGTTTCTAACTTATTTTAATTATTTTAAACTTACATAAAGTTTATTATTATAATTTTGCACACATCTTACATGTTTTCTTATTTTTATGTAAAATCAGGTTTTTCAGATTAACTAGTTTTACCCAAAACATGTTATGGGAATTAAGACTTTGTGTAACCTTTTATGTATTACTAGCTTTAATAAATCCGTATATTACACGGGTTGAATAAATAAAATATTAAAATAATAAAATTAATTAATTATAAAATAATATTCTAAAATATTATATGACTGAAATTACGTATGACAAAAGACTATAACTAATAAAATAGTGATATCTAACTTTTTAAAATTTTGTTTTTAAATTTTTTCTTAAAAAAATAAATATTTTATTCTAAAACAAACCGTATAAAAATGTCACTTTTAAAAATTTTCTTATTTTATATCCCAAATTAATTAATTTTGGTTTTAAAAACTGAATTGTTAAAAATACCACTTTTAAAATATTTCGTATTTTAAAAATCTTTTATGCTTTAGAAAATTTTATTATTTTATATTAAAATTGTTTATTTAGAAATAACATCAATAAATAGATCTCTTTTTTTAATTTATTAAATGTAAAAGAATGTTAAATAATATTATTATTAATTAAGGTAATTATTTAAGATGGGAGAGAGGCGGGAAAAATTTTGTGAGGATGATTGTGGTGCTGGCACGTGGCACTTCAAGTTACTCTTTTATTAGAGTAGTAAGATAAGATAAGATAAGATAAGATGTTAATGAAAAATATAAGGTTTAAGTGTTCATAACATGTTGAGGGTGTTACGAGGTTTGTTGTGTTAGAAAAGTGACTACACGCGTTAGTTTGCGTGTTTTCGGGTTATATTTTGTTACCTTGACCTTGTTGATTGTTGTGAGAGTCTGGGTCTGTTTTAGGGCCTTGGAATGACAAGAAAAAGCTTCTTAAAATGATATGTTAGTTTAGGTTAAAGAAAGAATAAAATGAAAGGTTTGAGCTGATCTAGGTGTGTGTGTGTATCATTACCTTATCTTGTAGTGATCTCGTGGTAGTTGTGTGATCCCTTAGTTGGTCTATTTTGAGTCTCAAAGTGGCTGAATCTTAGAGTAATGCAAAGCAGGTGATTCAAGGATGGAAGTTAAGAGAGAGTTTGAGAGTATTGGTTTGAAAAGTTGAAGTGTGAGGGTGTAGATATGGGGTTTGGCCGAGATGAAGTTGCAAGTAAGAATATCTTTGTATGGATAGGCTTGTTGTGGATTGGATGAGTTGTAGGTGATTTCACTAAACACTCTCTATAAAAATGTTAGTTGTTCATAAAAAATTTACTGGTTAGATTTATAACTATTGTAAGACTTATTTTTATAAAGGTTTAAGTCTTGAGTTTTGAATAATTTATGAATGATTTTTATACATTTTTAAGTATGTAATCATGTGTTTGTCGTTTATGTATATATATGCATGCATATGAGATTTGTCTTGTTCTCATAATGCCTAGCTGTTTTTATAACGATGGTTGTAGTTTTTCTTATAAATTATGTAAGATTTGGTGGAATCTTGTATACATATAATCATATGTTTAAGTATTACATATGTAGATGGGTTTTTTTATATACTTGGTCATTTTTATAGATTCTAGTTTTGGTAATTTAAGTTTAATGAGTTTTTAGTTATTTTGGGTGATTAAGTATGCATGTATTTTTAGTGGGTTTTAAGTATTAGACAAGCATCATCTTAAGTACTATATAACACATATTGAGTGGGCAAGAAGGTAATTTTCATATCCCCTAAGACGCGCCCGTTCCCCTCCTCCCACCCACTTCCGGTCGTCGGTTACCTACGTCGCCGGATGGCCGACTCAGCTCCCACACCCACTGTCGATCCGTTACCAGCGACTTTCCGCAGCCCCACCTCAATGCCCTGCACCTTCGACTGGGCTGTTATATTCTCCTGTTCATATATGGCCGCATTCCCCCAATCGGCTTCCCCTTCGACGCTCCTGACAGCTGCCCTTCGAATTCCGGTAAGGGTCTCATTTCCTGTTTATGTCATTTTTATCATTTCTTCTCCGGCTAAGCTTTCCTCTGTTTCCCCCAAACCAGGTACGCACGGCCACATCTTCGTCGTCGGGTCGGTTGTTCACAGGTACTTTTTTCTTCGACTTGTTCAGTTTCTGCCCATGGTACATTCCAATTTCTATATTTTGTTTTCACAGTCAGGTCGTATATCATAGAAAAGTGCAGTTAAGTCAATGAAATTGTAGAAACTGAATTTGGATTATGAACATGTTAATTTTGTCCCCGATATGTTAATGCACACCAAGTGTTTGATTATATTTCACATCCAAATGTTAGTATGTTGTTGCCTAAAACCTTGATGGAATAAAGTTAATTACATGGTTGTTTCTTTCTTATGAATGTCATTGTTAAGAAAAGTGAAGAAAAGTGCAGTTAGGTTGTTATTTGTATGTTGTATATGATGATATGATGCAATTAGGTGGTTGTTTCTTTGTTATGAATGCCATTGTTAAGAACAGTTCAGTTATTGATTAAAATTAAAAGCTTATAGTTACTAAAACTTATAACAACCTGGTTTTATTGGTTTTTAAGTATTTTTATACATGTCACTTGTTTTACCTACATTTTAAGCAATGAACGCTGCAGGTTAGACATAGAGGCTGCTAAATGGACACAATCATGTATGTTCATGTTCATCAGCTCAATCTTTTTGTGAGTAATTTACTCATTTTCATAAGACGCGCCTTTTGAGTTGCCTCCGCCCACCATCCTTTCCTCCTCCTTTGAACTCCGGCCCATTGTAAATTACTACCCTTCCCCTTCCCTGTGCCGGTTTCCATCAATAACAACAACTCAATGAATGCCAATTGACTGCAACCCGTTACACTCCCTTCTCCCCCTACATACAATGATTCCCTCGCTTCGGTTCGTTTCAGCAATTGAATGGCTATTGAAGCCCCAATCAAGCACCTTCCCCGATTCAAATCCCTATCCCACATGTATATGTAGTTCCGGATCCCGATTCGAAAATCCCTTCAATGTCACCGCACTCGACCTCATAAACTCAGGTAAATCTCTGATTTCCTTCTCTTCGGTTTGATTAATTTAAGATTTAAGATACATGTATGTCTATGTGTGTTGTGTTATATCTGCTCTGTAATTTGTGAATCAGCGAACCACACGCTTCTTTTAATCATTTAGCTTTTGGTCTTTGCGTTTCTAGGTACGAATTCTAAAATTTACTTTTCTTTGGCTTCTGTTCAATGTTTGATTTGTAGGTTTGTTTGTTTTTTGCTGATCTATATTTCTTAGATTCTGTTTTGTTCTTTTTATATCCTTAGTACTTGGTTAGGTGACTGATTCTTGGAATTTTATGCTGCCCTTCACAATTTTTACTTCCGTTTATGCTTTTGTAATAGGAATTTCATCATCTCAATGGACATGGGTTTATGGTTTTTGTATTGCATTGTTTTTATCTTTTGTTATATGGTTTTTTTATTGGAATGGATGAGGTAGAACTTGTGATTGCGTCAATTTGTTAGTCACTTGCATGTCGTTCTTTTTAGTTTATTTCATTGAATTATGTAAGTATAATTTTTGTGTGTTAATAGTTGTAGGCTTCATTTGTTTTTAGATAATGCTCAAATCCAATGTTGCTTACTTTTGTCTGTTATTTTGTGGGAAGATTTGAATTAGGTTACGCAAAATTAGTTAATGTTGGTGACCCATTGCCAAACATAGTGAACGACACCATGATAATTGGATACACCGGCCTTATGGCATAGTGAATGCTTCTAATGATCTTGGTAATTTGGTAGAAGCTAAAGATCGGAGGTGGCCACATGTTGTTTTAGGGCACTGTATGGGTAGGTCGCAAGGTGGCTTTACCACATGCCTTGAGTTATGCCCTTGGTGATTACGGCCCCCAAACATGGATTTTTTGTACAAAACTTCATAGTCATTAAATAGTAAAAAACTTAGAAACATGAAACATCCATTCCCATATCAAATTTGACAGTAGAAATGATACAGTTTGATGCTTTCATACAATCATGGGTGTCTATTTGTTCATTGATTTTTGAAGTTCCGTTTACGATAATTAAACTATCTATGAAAGCTTTTCTAGCAACATAAATTGTCTACCTGTTTGAGAATCATGGATACCAACTACACTTACCAAGTACAAGTATTGATTTCATATGGTTGGCTAAACATCAAGGTATAATTAGAGTGAACATCCACCAATGATGGTAATGCACATATCAGTTTATTACCAAGTTTGTACAACTTTGAGCATTTTAGACAGTTTAGAATTATTTACCTTGCATTTATGCAATATGAACTACAACAGTTGTATTTTAGATTGTTTTAACATATCAGTCTTGCCTTTATTATTAAACTTTATTATTGAATACAATAGATTTAGATTTTAAGCATCTATTTTTGGGTCTTAAGAGGTTGAGTGGTATTAAATATTGGATTATGTTGATGCAGGTGTGGCAGTGCATATCTAGGAAGAATAAAACAATTTAGATAAGAATGCATTACCCTTTTAGTTATAAAATATTAATATCTAATACATAGGTTGCAATCGGTTTATTTGTATCTGGGTCTACTTTGTATAGTTTGTTTCATATTTTGTTTTTGAAATTTAAACTTCAGGTTAGAAATCTTCACTTATTAGATCATCCTAATGTACTTTAATTTCATGCTTGGTATTATTTCTATTTTTCTGTTTTGAGATTTGTGATGTCAAGGTAACTTGAAACTAATATATAGTGAAACCAATTTTCTTGAGTGTAGTCAAATGTACACTGAACTAGCAGCGCATGGAGCTTCTTCTGCGAAAAGAGATGAGTTTACTTGGCCATTCTGCACCTACGTAAATATTTGTGTTCTGTTATTAAAAAGCAATACAAAACACTGCCTAAAAACCCTGCTATAACCATCTGATTGGTGTTTGCCATGATTGGTGCCTGTTTAGAACTATGGTCGTTGTTGCCTTTTTAGATTGTTAACACATTTTATGTAACCATCTGATTGGTGCCTCTAAATTTGGTTAACTTTTTACATTTTGTTGATGAAGATAGTATCATTAAGTTTTATTCTTCATTATTTTGTAAAATCTGGATATCTGAAAACTAATTGAGTAGATATGACTTAGTTCATAGAATGCCTTTTTAAAAAATTTTCTTAAGACTTGCTCTAATGATTTTAAATTATATGTGTGATGTTTTTAAGATATAGGTGCAACTTATTTTAACTAACAAAGGACATTTTCAATTATGCCCCACTTGGCAATGTAAAGGAATGAAGATTACAAGACAGGAAATTTGTTTCTACATAACTTTATACCATGGTTATCTCTTTTATACCATGAAATTAGTTTTTAGTTCTGGGTTGAATTAACAGTTGGAAACTAATCTTTATGTAGATAATTAGTTTTTATCATCATCATCCATTAAAATAGAAAACTTTTGTAGCGTCGTTTTATTAGCTTTTGATTTCTATAATGCAGGTGACTTATATGCCACTATAAGTAAAAAATATTACCTTTATCTTCATATATTTACTTCCACAACTTTGTGATTTTTCCTATCTCAGGTCATAACTGTCATTGGCTTATCTATGAAAGATAATACACAGAGGTAGTACTTATAGTACACATTAATAATTGTTTCTATAACATACGTGCTGCTATTTTATTAATTTTAAGCAAATGCTAGCCTTTAGTATGTAACTTCATCACATGTGCATTTGCCATTTTGGTTACTTTAACGAATTACCACCTATAACTTGGTATCCTACATATTTCTTTTTTCTTTTCCCACTCTTTTTGTCTTCTCAATGTTGTCTATAATTACACATATTACTTATCGGTGATAGCCTTTGCTTCCATGATGCAGGTAATAGTTCTTTAACTCACCTACATAATCGTCTTAAGAGGTTGAGTGGTATTAAATCTTGGATCATGTTGATGCAGGTGTGGCAGTGCATATCTAGGAAGAATAAAACAATTTAGATAAGAATGCATTACCCTTTTAGTTATAAAATATTAATATCTAATACATAGGTTGCAATCGGTTTATTTGTATCTGGGTCTACTTTGTATAGTTTGTTTCATATTTTGTTTTTGAAATTTAAACTTCAGGTTGGAAATCTTCACTTATTAGATCATCCTAATGTACTTTAATTTCATGCTTGGTATTATTTCTATTTTTCTGTTTTGAGATTTGTGATGTCAAGGTAACTTGAAACTAATATATAGTGAAACCAATTTTCTTGAGTGTAGTCAAATGTACACTGAACTAGCAGCGCATGGAGCTTCTTCTGCGAAAAGAGATGAGTTTACTTGGCCATTATGCACCTACGTACATATTTGTGTTCTGTTATTAAAAAACAATACAAAACTCAATGTCTTCTGCGGTTAAAAAAGGAATTGACTATGACTAATTTATATATTATTTCTTATTACTTTATACTTCATTATGTGATCGTCTTTTTATGACATCTAAAGATAGCATATATGTAATTAGAAATTAGTCTAAGATTCACAATTGTTTCTGTGATTTACTAATTAGCTAACAGTTGAGGTTATTCAGAATTAAATTATAGAATGATTTGTAGAAAGTGAAAAGTTCATTTCTGAGATCTGTTGTTGAAAAATTTTAGATTGATTGAACCATTTTTATTTCTTTGATAGTGTAGTAAGATGTAAGGAGTAAATCCTATCCTATCCTTTGAGTTTACAGCCTCAGCTTAAAATGGCTGAGGTCTTCCTCTTTATCATGTCATTCACACTTAGAAGTAGCTACTTGCATCTCTAAGATGCTTTTGTTTTTCTTGTTACTTTCAAGGTATGTTTTCTCTAAGGTATATATATATATGATTGAATTAGTAAGACTGATGTATGAGTGTCATGACCCACTTAACGATTTTAAGTTCAATTTATAGTGTTCCCATTTTAGTTTGCAATATTTATACCCGTTTATTTTAAATCATTATATTTTGGCCTGTTCATTTTAATTCTTGTACTTTTGATACATTCCATTTTAAGTATCTTTACCATTCCCTGATGCGAGTTCGGTCGTGCTGGCATAATCGCTTTATGTCCACTTTTCTAAGAAATTTATTTGTCTATCATGGCCGGCATGTGTAGCATTTTAAGAACGTACATTTTTTCAAGTTTTGTCTATATGGATTTGTTGTTGAATTTTCGTTTCCATCTTTACCCATAATATTTTGAGCACTTTTAGATTTGGTTTGACACACGACTAATTGTGTATAGTTTCATCTTAATACGTATAAAATTTACATTATAGAAACCTTGGAAGAATTCATGCTTTCCAGGTTGGTAGGATGATCATCAATAAAGATAAGTAATGACTGTAATGATGTCTCCTAAAATATCTTATCATTGATATTTAAATCCTTCACAGAAAACACTTGAATATATGTTATTGTTGTTTTCCTTAATTCTTTAAGATGATGACTTTATCATACTTTTATGTTTTTATTTTCAAATTTTAACATTTTCTTTATGTATGGTTCGATCAAATTCAACCACTTTCTTTATAAATGGTCAAATACACATATTATAAGTTGCAAATTTTGTCTAGAGTTAGAATTACACATATTGTTTAGGCTGAAAACTTCTTAATTTTGGTTACATGCTTTGTAGTTTGCAAGCAAGAATACAAGACATGTAGACAGGTTGTTATGCTTAAGTTTGCTAAACACTTAATTATTTGTTCATATTTGTTTCGTATCAAAGTATGTAAAGGACTTGTCTGTTTGGAACTTATTGAATATCCCATAGTGCCCGCCGCATCGCGCGGGTTAACCCACTAGTACATGTTTATGTCTTAAGCATGTAAATGTATGTGTGCATGTGTGATTGTAGTTAGTGATTTGCAATTAAATTAAAATTTTCATGGTTTTTACTTAATCTTTTAATTTTTATCAGTTCGTATACAAGTTTGTATTTCATATTGCACATAATCTATTGAGTGGTAGCAATGTTATACACTTACGGGTTTGTTTAATTATGATTGTTGTTTATTGGACTTTGTTTATTAGGTTTAATAGATGTTAGGCTTTATACTTTGTTTTTATCTAATTGAACCAAGCCTAAAATGGCTTGTGAGCCGAAACCCATTAAGGTTTTAGTGAATACTAAACCCGTTAAGGCATTGGGCCAAAGGCCCATTAAAATTTGCAAGTCAAAGCCCGTCTAAACATAGTGGCCCAACAGCCTATTAAGGTTTAATGGATAAAAGACCATTAAGGTGAGTAAGCCTAAGCCCGTCATAGTTGGGCCCATTCATGGGCTCTTACATTCAAATGTTGGCTTTAGCTAGTCGGCTAACTGGCTTTAGCTAATTCATCATTATTTTGTGGGTCGTTTGTGTATGTGTGTGTGTGTTTTTTTTTTTTTTAATTCTTGAGCTTAAAAACCGAGGTTGTCAAACGAATGAAGAAAATATTTAACATAATAATCTAACGTATTAGACACAATGACTAAAATTTTATCTTTTTTAAAAACAATATAATAACACATGTAAATGCCAGAATCTTTCTAAACTTTTCTAGGTTAGATATTATAAATAGAGTAAATTTCGGTTTTGATCCCCGTGGTTTAATCATTTTAACCATTTCAGTCCAAAAAGGAATCTTTGATCATATCATGCCCTGTGATTTTATTTTTGTAACGGTTTTGGTCCCTGACACTAACTCTGTTAGTTTTTATAGTTAAATGTGATGGTACTTTGGTCATTTTATATTTGAAGGACTGGTTATGTAAATTATATTAGATTAGTATAATTATTGTAATTTTTTAAAACAATAAAGAATAAAAAAAAACTTAAATCTAACCCACCGCTAGCGCCACCTCCACCGCAGCGCCACTGCCACCGCCACCGCCTGCGCCACTGCCACTGCCACTGCCGGCGGTGGCGACGGAGTCAACGGCGGAGAAGACTGTAACGAAACGATACGAGGGGTTAATGATGGTCCGTACAAAAGCGATTAAGTAACACAACAGAAGCAGGTTGAAAACTCTGGAGTCTCAAATTGTGCTGGTGATGATAACCATATACAGATAATATTTTCCCTTTTCAATGGAAGAAGAAGAAACCATGTCATGCTTACCGCACATGAGAGTTCTTCGCGAAGCCGATCAATGCACGAAATCAAAGCGTTTCCGGAGCCTGTTTCATTTGATTTCTCAGCCTTCTTACCACTAACATCCACATCAATCTTCTGTTCCTTCTTCTCATCTAAACTTTCTGTAAATACATCATCCAAATTAGGGTTCAAAATATTACCTAATAAAGCATGCAACCATCAAATCAAATTGGGGCTAATAGTTGAATAACAGAAGAAACCGTCTTTAGAACCTTCATCTTCATCAATATCAAGAACATCAACAAAATTCGACACAGGACTCTTCCTCTGATCCCTTCGTTTCCTAAATCACCACACGTACATCAATCATCAGTTATAAGTTACACCAACTAATATGAAGAAATACAGTGCACAAACACATCATCAATTAGGGTTTCATACCTTCTAGAATTTGTAGGTGGAGTTTTGAACATCGGATCTGATCGCCTCTTTTGTTTCGAATCACAATCTGGTGTATCTTCAACGCCGAGCGAAGCCATTAGAAGCGTTTCTTCGTCCCATCCGGCCATCGCTGCGACCGATCTGAACCCGGGGCTCAATAAACAGTTCACTCCGTTTTCTGATATACTCTCTGCAAGATACCATCAGTCATCAGTTGGGAAAGATGATGTCAACGCTTTAGCGAAGTTGGAAGATAGCGTGAAGAGGTTAAAATCCCCAAAAACATCATCTTGTTCAACGTTAACAAAGTCACAAATCGATCAATCACTCGAGTTATTATCCAATTGGGTGTATGAAAATTGTGGGTCTGTTGCGTTTTCGAGTGGCACAGACGGTGGCGCTGGCGTTGCGGTGGAGGTGGCGGTGGCGCAGGTGCAGGCGGTGGGGAAGGTGCAAGCGGCGGTGAAGGTGCATGCGGTGGAGGTGGCATAGGCGGTGGAGATGGCTGTGGGTTAGATTTAAGTTTGTTAATTTTAATATTTATTACTTTAAAAATTAACACAATTATCCTAATCTAATATAATTTACATAACTAGTCCTTCAAATATAAAATGACCAAAATACCCTCACATTTAACTGTAAAAACTAACAAATTTAGTGTCAGGGACCAAAACCATTACAAAAATGAAACCACAGGGCATAATATGATCAAAGATTACTTTTTATACTGAAATGGTTAAAATGATTAAACCACAGGGACCAAAATCAAAATTTACTTTTATTAATATTATAATTCTGCTCTACTAATAACTGTATTAACACTCACTCACGACTTGCATACTAATGTACAAATTGATCATCCAAATTTGGTAGGTAAAATAAATTTTTAACCATATATGGTAAATTTTCATAGCAATAATCTCATCTTCTTTTAGGGCATGGTCCATCTTGCCAACCTCTCAAAACAATTGTCGTTTAAATAGCTCTAGACTCGATATACATTCATCAAAATCTTGTTTAAAATCAGCTTGTAAATAAAGAAGTCAATTTACGCTCGCTCGCTAAAACTTCAACCCGACTTGAGTTATCTAATTGTGTCGTTTGTATGGCTTGCTCATAAAATATGTCATTTAACAGCTTAACTTTTATAAGCATAAAAAAAGTTACCCTCCTCTATTTCCTACATATATAATTGTGTAAGACATGCATGTTATCTTTTATTATTACATCTATCCATACATACATAAAAGAAATACAAAACTTTCAATATTTCAACCATTTACATGCTAACTTGAACTTTCCATGTTAAATCTACTTGTGTAAGGTTCATTTTGATTACTTGTGTCGGGGAAAGAAACTTCAAAGGAAAAAAAAATTCTAAAAAGCATTTAAATTAGTAATATAGTTCATATTCATACACATTCATATTCATACAAACGGCTAGAAATTTAAACATGATGATATCACAAACACTAAATAAGTCTATTTTTATTGAATTATTTATAAAGTTAAAAATTATAATTTCCTTGGAAACAAATGGGACACCTGATACACCTTGAGTTTTAAAATAAAATCAATCTCTAAAAAATGTGTTAAGATTACAAAAGTTTTGTGATACCTGGTGATTTAAAGATCGAGCTGTCGTTTTTTGGCTCGGGTTTGCTGCAGGTGTTTTTGGTTGGATTGCATACTGTTAGCACGGGCTTTTAACAATACTATTGAACAGCCACAAAGTTCACTTACCACAGCCAAATTATTTTGCTTTACATGGTGAATAAAGTTGTAACGGACAGCCAAATAAGAATCAAACATACATACGATAGCATGTGAGATCAATCGCCAAGTAATACGTACTTAAAACTGAGAGATCAGTCGACAAAAAAAGAATATTTCTGTTGAGTTTAAAGGTAAATAGGTAATAATGGGTCATAGGTTGGTTGAAGGGTTAGAGCAAGAACTATGATTGTTGTAGTTTGACACGTCGTATCATGTATTCTTTTGTTAGCATTAACAACATATATGAAAACTTGAATAAAACATTAAAAAACGATATCATGAATTTTTTAAATAGATACACCACAACTTACTGCAAATAATAAACGGAGAATATGGTTCAAATTAAAGAAAGGACATAAAGACACTAAAATGCAAACCAGTGCTTGTCTCACAAAATATGTATGGAAATAGTACATTTGTTTATATATGCTGATGTTTATCTATACAAAAATACTTGAAGTTTAGCCAACCTGATAAGTTCTCTATAGTTATTGTCTTATTATGCTTTTGTTACTTATAAAAGTTAGGTGCTTATGCTCATGCTCATGCAATGTCCTTAAATTTGATAATATTTGTTGTATGTAAAATAGAGATGGAAACATCTAATGCAAATGCAGCAAGATAAAAATAAGTATACGATACTAACAAACAAAGAACTATACCGTAACGTGATCAACAAAGTATACGTGCTATTTAAAGTTTGAAAATTGTCAACTTTTACAAAATTAGGACCTTACTTTGATAACGAAGCATATATACTAATCAAATCCAAAGGTTTAGAATGTGCAACTGAGTCAAGGTTGCTTTCTTCCATTCACAATTACTTAATTTCTAACGAAAACACTACACTATCGACACGATGGTTCTATGAAATTTACTAATGGCCTTAAGGTGGTCTTCATCATAGGGCTCTTCATCTTTATGTAAAATACTACAAAAAGCTATCTTATACAAAATGCAAAAACATTAAAATCTCAAAACAGCATACTTCAAAACACATGCCAACAAGGGTAAAACATCTGAAACCTAAAAACTCAACCGATCGAATCAAATCTTGAGAGCATAGTCTTAATCGGCTGAATTGAAATTCGATCGTCAAATCAGCTGCTAACCGTGCAATTGGCTTTCGTCTCGGTTTTGAAATATGGGGCTGGCAAAGGGGGCAATGTAAATTAAATATGTATCGACTTCATAAAATGGTACCAACCAAGAAATTATGATAGATAACAGCTCTATGCTCCCATGAGATCACTCCGACCAACTGATCAGCCCTATCATTTGATATTTCTATTCTTCCTTGATTAACTTCATATGTCTAGAATTTTTTTATATGTTTTTATGAACAAAAAATATGAAATAATGAAGTCTAGTCTTCTGATTTTAATTAAACAGGTTTAGTCGTATTATAAACATGTTGGCAATTGTCAACCCTTCCCTTTCTATTCTCCCTGCTACATTCACCAAAAACCTCGAACCGTAATTCAAATGTACCTTATTCAATTCAATCTTCATCAATTCGTTAGCACTCCACACACACACACTCGCACGCAAACAACTTTCCGATGGAACTCGTTGGCGGTAAACACGGCTTCTTCCGAAACATCGTGGTTCGGTTCTTACTGGTTTTCCTTGCTTGTCGTTATTCTCCGATTTGCTTACGTCATCACACTCATAGGCGAAACTTGCTGCTCCGGAGACGATTTCTGCTTCTTCTCGCCGGAAAATCAAGATCTCGTCACCGGCGCTGGAGGCACACAGGCTCCTCCTACTCCTTCACCCTCAACCCCACTGCCGCCGCGTCGCCGAAGTTTCACCACCGTGTGATGTTCTACATCACCGCGTTTCAGGATCTCATCATCGATGGATTCCTTTCCACCAAATCGAAAGGCGAAGATGCCTCTCCACCAACGAACTTAAGCCGATCATCAATGGGGGGGGGGGGGGGAAGGATGTTACTGCCATGGCTGCACAGAGCAAATTAGAGAGAGAACAAAGCTAATGCAATGATTAGTCCTACATCACTGTAAAACTTGTACTTGCATTGAGAAAATGTACACCATGCTTAAAGACTTGTACATATAAGTTGGTAATTAGGATATATATAATAACAGAAACATCAGGATTTTGCAAAACAAAAATACCACTTCATGATTTTTTAATAGTTGCCAATTTGAATTAAGAACGTTTCATTTACAAAACCTAGAATATTGACTTCCAAACTTTGCCTAGTACGGTTTCCCTTTTGAAACATATAGAAATGCATGTCATGTTATAATAAGAGTAACAAAATATGAAATAGATTAACATAAATAATCATGCTTAAATCACAAATTGTAAAAACGAAAATTAAAAAGTTTTATCAAAAACTAAGCTGCATAGCTTATATCATCTGTTTGTTGACTGAAACTATCCCCTATCACCATATTATACACTTCATGTATTTCACACCTGCAAAATCCAAGACATGAATTGGTAAAGAAATAGGCTCGGGTCAGAACAGTTAAGTTTGCAGATTATTATAATTGAGATGGAAGGGTAACACTCCATATGGGTTCGGGTCGATCTAAAACACCTTTTGTCTGATATTCTTTTATAAAAGATACGTGTGTCAAACATGATCGGGAAAATTAAATTATGTTAGTGAAGATCTAATTTGTGCAGGTGTAAAAAACAATTTTGTGTGACTATTTAAACAGATTGTTATGCTTGACCCTTGGATAAGAAAACATAACCCAGATCAAATATTTTTTTAAAATAATGATTTACTTTCATAAAAACATTTATGTTGACTTTGGACCATTTTGACCCATTTTCTTTTAAGCAGATTTTCTTATTCCGCCTGTCTCACCAATTAGATATAAAAATAACCTAGATGAACGTCTCAATGATTTTACAAAATAACCATCAAACTTTTAAGAAAACATTTGGTTAAAATGGTCAAGTTTGCAAATAATGATTTTTCTAAATAATAATCGAAATATATTTTATTATTTCAATAGTGATCTAATTTTTTATTCTATCAAAAATACTTTTTATCCAAAATATTGTTAAATGATTGGCATGTCAAAAATGATCACAAAAATCATATTTACTTTAATAATAATTTTTTTCCATAAACATGACATGAGATCTTATGCTTTGAAAAGTGATTTTTGACCGTGTTCAACCCGTTTTGACCTGTTTACTTTTGAGCAATTTTTCTGATCATTTTTTTATTAGAGATAAAAGCATATAGCCCACATCAACCAATTTAATAAGTAACTGGGTCAAAGGTGTCACCTCTAATCAGAATAACATGAAAATGTAATTTGGATTTTGGAATAAAAGTAAAAAGAAACGAATTGACAAACCTGATATTTGAGTGTACCGACAGACATCAGGACTTAGCTAGTAACCATCAAACCCTTGTTTATGTTGCTGATTTTGACTAGGGTTTGAAAGATGGTTCAGCTGGTCTGAACTTGGGGAAGGCCTGATTAACTGATTGGAACCAAACTGGTTACGTGGGTCTGGTTTAGAATTACTCACATTTGCTTCAGAATATGAGTTCTCCATCAGTCCTTGTATCTGAGTTAATAATGGTTTAGTTATTTGATTGAGTTAATTACATTATCAAAAGTGAATAATATTATATAATGCTTACCATTTCGAGACGCTTTTTGTGGAGATCACTTGCTGGCTGCGTGTTAGAATACAAATAATTAGAAAAAGCTATTTCAACCCACTTATGTCAAATTGAGTCAGTTTGGCTTAAGATTTATTGCAAATTTCTTTTATTTAAAATGGTAGGATCACTATGTTTTAAAATATATTACTAAAAGGATTTTAACATATTGGTACCTTTAAATTAACGAAAAAAAAGAGTGATGGTGGGTCAATCCAACCTGACCAGCCCCTGTTTTTGTCCAGTACAAAAGAAATTACCCATTCTAACGTGTTACCCAACATCCCCAAGCCCATATACTATCTAATATCTATATGCATAATCAGTTTCAAGAACACATTGGGCATAAGTAATCTAATAATGAATTTTCAACCATTTGAAATTTATTGTTTAGTGGAATGTGTATAGAACTAATATAGATGATGGTGGGAAATATTTTATAACTGATTTTTTTGGCTGTTAGGAATAAAATAGGACAAGAAACTTACATGGTTTTGTTCTTGTTTCCTCTCTTCACTTGAGAACCCAGGAATTGTTAATTTGTAGTTCTTTTCTGTAATATAGCACATGTTACGTAACAGGTAAGAGCAAAGGTGTTCAAGATTTTCTACTTAGATGTTCATATATATAGTTATTGATATCATACATTTGATAGCATGATAAACCACATAAAGTGGGTGGAAATAAATATAGGACTGCTCATTTCAGCTCGCGATAGAATAAATGTAATGATGAAAAGGTTGCAAACTAATCTTAACGTCTTGACAACTTTATCCTTCTATTACAAAAATCTTCTGTTTTTGTCTTTTCTTTGTTGTGTAAGGGTACATTTGTAAAAGAGTGCACAAAGACCAGGCCTAACTAGGCAAAGCAGGGTCTAAAAATAGTTGCTAAAGCCTGGTCCTTTGAACAGAGAAAGGGACTTACTTGGGACTGGTGATCTCAATTGGTCCTAATTTTTTGTTAAGATACTAATAACTAAAAATATAGACTCTTACATTTAAAAAACGATAGTTACAAAAACGTTTTTTAATTAAGAAGTTGGAAATTTATTAGATTTGAAGTAAAAAACTTCCAACAATTGTTTTTATAAAGAACAAAACTTATTCAAATAGAAAAATAACTCAAATTAGTTTTATAATGCATAAAAGTACATGAATTTACATTTACAATTTTACATTACATGTAAAGATAATTTGATTTTTTTATAATAATATTAAATAATACAATAAAAATTAGAAATTTACATGCATATATTACATGGAAAAAACAGTTTTAAGAATTGGGCTCAAGGGACAAGAACTCTAGAACTACAATCAGTCCTACATGGCTTTCAATCAGATGGCAGGACCGCTACGCTACTTTTGGATCCACTGGGCCTTTTTGCGCCACTCTCAAGCCAGGCCAAGAACGGTCCGGGCTCAGGCCTGTCTATGGATCTTGCAGTGTGTAAAGATGAAGCACATACCTAGGTGTAGCAACACGTCTTTCGATTCTACAATTGAAGACTTCCGATGTTTTGCCAAGGTGGCTGCAAATGAAGTAACCTACAAAAAGTCCAAAATTAAAATCGTGCATGCACATATGTGTGCAGGACTGCAGTACGCATTGGATCATGTATGATAAATGAGAAACAAAACATGTTTCAGATGTTTTAGGTTTGAGTATGATAATTTGGTGCCTCAGCAAACAAAGGTGAGGCCATTTTACCACCAATTGCCACCTGGATTTTAATCATTGAACAACAATGGCTTGACAGCACAAAACAAGGACCCCAAAGATCAAAGAGTTTGATATGTTTAGGCTTGCCTTAAATAATTAAATGTGAGCACTTTTCTCCTGATGTAGATTTTATCATACCTAAGATGCTTTGCTTTATTTATTTAAATCAGTCATCACGAGCCTTCTCTTTTCTTGACCTTACTCAAAAAGAAACTACAGAATACACATTACAAGAATGACGCGGCATCATAATAGATTTACATAACACATTTTTTCATTTGCCTAACATGCATGAAATTTTCCAAGGTTAGCATTTGTCACTAGAATCCCAATAGAAAAGAACTAAACAGAAATAAAGTATGATGCTGGTATAATAGAAACCAAATAGAAAGACAGATTTAAGTTTCAGGTTTCCAAGCACATGGCCATCCTTTTAATTAGTGAAAAACTAAATGACTAAAAGATGGATAGAAATCACAACTAACATGCTGAATTTCTGATTTTGATTTTCGACAATGGTGTATAAAGTGGAAACGGGTTAAAAGTTGCCCAAAGTGTAGTTTTTAGCTTACAACAACATCGTTTTTTTCTTTTGAAAGAAACAATCAGATTATCATTATATTTAATTTTTTGGTAAACATATTTAAACCTTCGCTCCTTAACAATATTTAAAAGTGGGTATATAATGTTTGTGGGTCAACCCAACCCATACTAAAAACAAACTGTTTCAACCTAAATCTTTTTTGCCCCATACCCGACCCTCCCATTTTGCCACTTTTACATGATCAATACACAAATAACAAAGTTCACATTGTAAAGTTATGTCAGCGAATCTCACCGAATCGATAAATTCATCAGCAAGCATCAAAAGAAGCTCTTCAACTTCAGGATCTAAAGTTGCATTTGGATCTACCTGAAAACCAAACCAAACATTAAATGTGAACATTATGCGCCAAATTAACCGATCAAAAATAATAAAGAATATTAAACCCTAGAATTTAGTTGTATAGTAAGTCATTCCTAGTACTAGAAAGTGATATCCCTAATTCAAATGCAGAATCAAAATGATATACCCAATTCAAATGCATAATCCCAAATACAGAATCTAAAATTCGACTGACCTGTGCAACCAAATCTTGAATTTTTCTTTTACCGAGGAGATGATTGCTGGCTTCTGTCCCTTGGCTTGAACTGCCACCTGGCGTGGTGGTCCCAGATCCAGTTGCATCAGGTTGTGATCCAGTCAAACTTAGAGATTTTTGACCAGCAGATCCTGCAATTCTTGGAGACTGCTGCTGCAAAAGTTGTTGCTGAGTTGGCAATTGTTGCTGTTGATGCCCAATTGGTTGTTGCTGATTGGCTTGCTGCTGTTGGTGTTGTTGAATCATTTGTGATAATTGTTGTTGGTTCATAGATATTGAATTGTGCAATTGAGAAGAAGGAAGTTGTTGACCCAAAAGTGCTTGTTGCCTTTGTTGTTGCTGAAGCCGAAATGAAGGAGAATTAGGCGCCGGCATGGCAGGCATTTGCTTAGACCATGGTTGTTGTGTTAGATTGTTTTGCATCATGGCTAATTGACCATTTTGACCTAATTGTGACAATTGTGAGTTCATGAATGACGTCCTCGATAGGCCCTGTGCCTGCAATTTCTAAGAATTAAATTTGTGAAATCAGCAAAGGTACAAAAGTAAAGAGGTCAAGCTTTCTGACTTTTTTTGCTCAGCTTAAGGAAATATATTTAAATAATTACCTCATATCTATGGAAAATTTGAGAGAAATGAAATATCACTTTTCTAAAACCAATAAATAGAAAAATACTAACCCCACATTTAAGTGTCGCTATATACTTACACATAAGAAAATATATTTATAGAAAAATTTCTACCAGATATACAAGTGTTTATAGTATAAATGTCCCTTTTTTACATTTTAGATAGGTTTTATTTATAATATATGACAACAAAAGGGAATAAAAAGCAGTTATTTTTTACTACTCACAAAATCTCACATCACAAACCACCTATAATAAGAAATGCTCTTATTTTTCTGTTCAAGTTTCTAAAGTCAATGACATAAAATTCAAACTTCCAGAATGATCTTCATTGGTTTTGTAGATGTCATAAGGCAGGCCCACCACCAAAGGTGTGACTATATACATTCAGTGGTATGTAACTATGAACATTCTTAACATTTGTGCAAACCTAACAGGACCCCTCAAAGAAGAAGAAAAAAACAGATCTCTGAGAACATATTGCAAAGATCCACATTACATGGACAGGGATTTAGTAGTTTCTAAAGAAAAAATCAAAGATGTGAGATATACACATTAAGTCTGAAAACGACCCATTAAAGAAATACGTAAACTTCATACTTTCGTAGAAATTTTTTTTTCAAAATGTCTACCTCATCTTTTTACCATTTCCGTCGTTTGCAACCATTGAATAGCAATAAACTTTTCAAAAGCTAAAACCCAGCCCAATTGGAAAATATAAAGCCCAAATCAGCGTTTCAAAATAGAAAAGCCGAAGAGGGTACGAAATTTATTATTTGCCTGTTCAAAGTGATGAAGGATCAAATCAAATGCAAATTGCTGATAAAATCAGTTCATCTCAACCTTCAAACACTAAAACCCAGAGGGTATGAAATTTATTATTTGCCTGTTCAAAGTGATGAAGAATTGAATGAAATGCTAATTGCTGGTAAAATCAATTCATCTCAACCTTCAAAGTGATGAAGAATCAAACCAAAACCGAAGATGGTATGAAATTTATTGTTTTTAGTGCTTCAACTCCTTATTTTCTTTGTGAAGACTGTTCTAAGATTTAAGTACAGAAAATTCTTCATTTAAATGGTTCTTTCCAAAAATGACTTGGAACAAGATAACTCTTATACAAAACCCTAAAAATGTTCAACTTGCAGCTTGTGGTGATTCTGAGATATGTATTATTGTCAAATGAAGAACAAGTGAACTTTAAATTTATGATTATTTTAAGTTCGAAGAAGACCATGAAGTTCCATTTTTGCCCTTTAGTAAGTAATTTGACAAAGAAATGACAGTGATAAACAAATGAAGTGAAGATGGTAAAATGAGCAGAAGTCTTGCTGGTAAATAATAAAGTCGTAAGCAATTGAAAGGAAGGAAAAAACATCCAATTTGATGGGATAATTAAGCTCAGTTCCCAGCGATTATAATCGCAGGGGCAAAACAAAAAAAAATTATTATGTTGATCATCTCTTAAAGAAGCAATAGCGAGAGGAGTTTTTTAGCACTTTAGCATGCTTGTTCATGCTATTTATTTTAATACACATAACTTAAGGCAATTGAAATTGCATTAAAAACTGCTCTCATATGCTTAAGTTATTCCTGATGAGACTGAAAAATTACATCTCAATAAAATGAATGCTGATAGGACCCAGAAGATTTTTATATTAGAAGTAAAATAGATACAAATGTAATGAAGATTGGTTGCCTTAGAGAGGCTACCCTATTTCAATATTAAACCCAAACATACTAAACTATGACCATTAACTCTAATTACATAGACTCTCATATTTAATGAAACACCAAAAAAATGCCACATAATTTTCATAAATGAAGCCTATCAAAAGCATTAAGTTGTCAAATAATTATAACAAATGTCAAGATAACACAACTTATCTTCTTCCCATGTGGTATATCAAAATTGTACAATCGTCCAAAAGCTGTATGCATGGGTTTTATTTTTGCATAAAAAGGGGTTTTTATGGCACAAAACCTTACAAAACTAATTAGTAGGCATCAAAATCAAATTGTGAACGTTTCTTGTAGAAACATTACCGGACATCCTGATATACTTTACAAGTTATCAAGAACTTCTAAAATCAAATATTATGTGTGTAAAAGTAATGTGAAAATTCTTAGAAGCATGAAAGCATCTGCATCTTTCATCTTCTTTGAATATATATATTAGCAATAGCAATCTTGGCCTTCACTTGCTATAGAGTCGTATGGAACAAAATATCTAGAGCTCATGTGTAGCAAGAAAAATTATCACAGATACAAATTCGCACAATGGTTACAAATACCTATAAGTGACATGTGATACTAAACATATAAGAATAAAGATAGTATTCTGCAGCTTAAGCTCACTTTAACCTTGTAATATTGAATCCACTTAAAATAATCAGTTTAGATAAGCAATTCAAACTGCTTACTGAAGAGAGAGCTTCTTATTTCACCCTAAATAAACAAATAAGCATAACCACTTTTCTTCATCCAAACACAACAAAACTTTTTATCAGCTTTCTGAAATGAAAATAAGCTGTTAAAATAAGCAATCCATAACATCCCCTACACAGGACCTTTAGAATGAAGTTGTTGAGATAATATCGTATACCTGACCAGATGCTAGTGCATTTTGCTGGGGCAATTGTGCTCTCATCTGCCCCTGATTCATCCTTTGTTGGTTAAAAGCAAGAGAACCGTTTGCCCTAATTTGAGAATTTAAATTGTAAGAACTCATCATGTTCATCCCCATTTGCATTCCTTGCAGTGATTGCCCAGGTGTATTTCCAGGATGAAATTGAGACCCTTGAACTAACCCTGTTTTCTGCCTTGGCTGTAAACTCAATCACACAGTAGTTTAGACATATAATTGATCAAAAAAACAACCTTTTTGTTCCAATTGAAGCAAATTTACAACACTGGTGGAATGCAAATTGTGTTAAATTGAACAGTTACCGATGCTAATATTTGGGATTGTAGATTAAGCTGTGCAGCTGAAGCAGCTTGATTGGGCAACATTGTGAGGTGACCCGTTTGACCCATCAAGTTTGACCGGGTTAAATTCGCATTCCCAATCTGACCCATTTGTTGATTCTGTTGCTGTTGTTGCTGCTGCTGTTGAGGCATCTGCTGCTGCCCGCTAGCGAAATTCATCTGCCCGTAAATCCTCGCAGCATTGCCCGCATTCAAATTATATTGTTGCTGTTGCTGCTGCTGTTGTTGTATGTGATTCAATCGTGACATCGACGGAGACCGCTGTAACCCTTGTTGATGAATTTGAAAATTAGGCGTTCCCATCAAATTACTCTGTTGCTGCTGCTGTTGCTGTTGAAGCAATTGCTGCTGTTGTTGTTGTTGAGACAGAACGTTGGATGAATTCACTTGTGGGTTTTGTTGCTGTTGTGATGATAACGATTGGGTTGCTGCGATTTGACCAATGTTGGTGTCGATTGACGAAGGTAGGGTTTGAGGTATCGATTGCTGCTGTTGTTGTTGATCCATGGGTGTGGTGGTGTTGGAGATGGTTGATTGAATTGGGGATGTTGACGACCCATCAGCCATATCAAAATTGAAGAACAAAGAATGTGAACGAAGGGTTAAAACATGTGGAGATGAAGATGATTGGTGTATTGGAAAGTGAAAGCAGAGTGACAGTAACAACAAAGCTTCGATCGAACGAAGGGGAAAGATGGACCGAAGGAGACGAGAACGAGTCGACTCGGTTTATTATAAGTTGTGAATCATTGAAAGTTGAAACTATTAATCACAACTTTGATAATAAACCTAATGATACTATCATGGTTTGTTAGAATACAAATATGGATTTCATAAGATAAGATCGGTTGGATGGTAAAGATAAATGAAATCTCTTTTATTCTTGTATGTAAATAAATGATTATGATCAATTAAACTGAAAATATTAAAATCTTATTTCTCACGTTATATCTGGTTATCATTACTATCATCGTTAAATATGCTCAGGGGATTTACAATTATTATTATCTTTAACGAATCTCGTTCAAATGATGCAATATTTTGAATCCAAGCTGTAACTAGGATCAGAGACTTTTGTATTTTCTAAAACTAGATTGGTTTAAATGTGCAAACGTTTATAATGAAAGTTTTGGGTCAAAATTGAGTTGGTTCGTAATTTCAGCTGGCAGGTAAATGTTGCTGAGGATGGCACGGGGCAGCTACTTGACATTTTTGGGATGGCATCCATTGTTTAAATTATGACGTTTTTGCATTGTAATGCGAGCAAACGATATGTTGTGACAATGATGAATGTTGTGTTATGGTGCAAAAGCATGAAATAATTTTAATTATTCCGATGTGTTGTTTTAGTACACTTAAATATATGTTTTATGTTTTATGTGCAATGATTGACCAGCTGTAAACGTCCCGGGAACGGGACCTTACAAGTTAGTAATGCTAAGTTTAATGAAAAAGAGAGAGAAAAAGTAGTGATACTTAAAGTAGTTATAAGGATGAGGGATACGGATGGATTGTGAATGCTTTAAGTTTTTACTTTTGGCCACATATATATGTTTCTTGGGTTTTCACTTTTTTCACACTGACCCATTGGCCATTGCTACAATCCTACACATGTAGCCTTCCAGGAGTGCTAGAATTCATTTTAGTTGACGTGCCATCGATGTTGGGTTCGTGCTTAGGGTTTATTCGCCCAAATCTAGCGATTGTGTTGGTTTGGTTTTCATCTTTTAGGAAACCTTAGTGGTGCTAGTAGTGTTGTTATGGTCTCATTTTCAGGTAACTTAGATTCTTGATCGGTTTCTTTCAGTAATTCCTTTGTTGTTAAATATTGTTTAGTTTTTTGTAAACTCCTCCCTGTATTTTGTGTGTGTATATTTTGCCACGCCAAACAACGGATCACATTTTTTATGTCATCACAACCTTGATGTAATGACAAACCACATCGTTTCCTGTATGTCTCAGACGGGCTTATGCCCAACATCATAAGGCCAACTACATGTCTCAAATGAACAGCATCCCATCATCATTGATTTGCCATAAACCATCAAGCACAGTAACAATCATTGAACCAGATGACAACCTTAACAACATGAAGCTACTTACCGTGATAGCTTAAATTATGTCTTAATTAGCCATACGCACATCACCGACTACATCCTGGCTTATTAGTACCAGGTAAGCAACCCAATAACATCTCAAATAAGCAATAACTCAACATCATAAACAAATCAACAAACCAAAATAACATAAATGCAAATCAAAAGGGAACTAACACATGGATTCAACATGACAAAAACCCACATGATCTTATATAAAAAAATTACAATCTCAGTAACCGAATTAAAAAAAACCTTGAATTTGAAACAAACACCAAATGTATTAGCAACAACATCAACAAAACTGGAACATTATTATCAGCCAAAAAACCCAGAACCCTACACTCAAAGTCCACTTCTCAGATGAGCATTAACCCACCATCACGGACTCGACAACCACAAAAAGGCGAAAAGTCGATGGCAGAGATAAACAAAAAATATGGAGGAGAGGTTAAGCCGGCAATAATGAATCCTGTTGCAATCAACAAAATAAGGAATTATCCTGTTAAGGCGATGATAGGCGGGTGCATTACGCACTTGTAAACAACATACAATAGATAGAATACATCACTGTGCCATTCAAGTGTCGTTGTTGGAGTACTCTGTCGCCACTGGCTCTGGGGGACACTTGAAACACCATGACCAGCATCACCGGTTACAATGATGGTCGGAAAGACCACCAAACCTAGTCTCTCTCTTACTTTCTCTCACAAACCACCAAACCCTGGTCCTTCTCTCTAACTTTCTCCCACAAACACTAGTCGGATCTGTCATCATGGGGTTCAAGCACTGCCTTGGAAGATGTCAGTCGACGAAGGCTCCCAACAACACATGAAATAGTCCAACCGACGGTGGCGCCTCCATTAAACAACATTGATCACAAATGTGATCGGAAAGACCACCAAAACTCCCGTAACATTTGCCCCATTTTGAAATTGTAAACCCGAACCCATTGGGTCAATCATGAAAATCAAATACATTATTGAAACTATCTTATTCGTTTCGATGATTCAAAAGCAATAAATATGTTATTGAACTAATTTTGTGAATTGTATTATTCGATTTCCATTTATTATATCATTTAATCAATTTATAATGATTTTGTAATATATAAAATAAAGTTCTATAAAATTATAAAGTTTTATTTGTCATTTATGAGTTTAATTATTAAATTGAAACAAAAAACTAAATTTCAAAATTACAAAAGTTTATAAAGTATAAATGTTTTATAAATAATTGTATCATTTTTAAATTAGGGTTTTAAAAGATTAAGGTTTAAATTGTACATTTTGAAACTTAAGTTACAAACTTTTTACATGGAATAATAAGTTTTCTAAACCCAGGGTCTATACTGTAATTTAAACAACCTGGTTTAAAATGTTTGTAGTAGAAATTAACAACCCTTTTAAACCTCAGGGACCTATGTGTTATTTACTTTTAAACCAACACCCCCGCCTCGTCGGCCACCACTCATCTCCGGCTATCTCTTCGACGGCTTCCGGCGACTATCAAACCATTCTAAAACGTCGTTTTGAATCAAATTTAAAGGTCCCTTGATTCTCACATGTATTATTCAAACCCAATACCCGTTTTAATTGAACTTTCTAAGTTGTTATGGTTATGCACTCAAAACCAAACTCCCATTCAAAGCATTGAAACCATTTGACTTGAAACTAAACAAATCGAAGCTTTATAATTAAGAGGAAACCCTCTACTCAATACCCGTAAGCTCCCTAAGCTCTCAATTCCACATAAAACACACACTCACATGGAGTTCAATCACCATCTTCTTCATCGACCTACAACGTAGCCGACATCCACCTTCTGAGCTCCAGTAATCAAAATTGGTTGAGGCGTAATAATCATTAACACCCTTAGAAGCCTTTTGTGTGATTAATTTCATCAAAACATCATCATCAGAGGATTCGACCTCGTTCATGTCGCGACTGTGCCCTTACCATACCACCATTAAATTGATCTTTATCAGGTAAATCAAACAGACTCACACACTTGATCACGTGTGGGAAGTAAAAGCTCCATGATTAATCTGGTTTCCAACATTAATTTGATGTTTAATTCGAACCAAGTTGAAACTACAGTTTATATGGATTTGGGGAAATGTTTAGTTAATGTTTTTAAAGTTTTAAATCAGTTTTTGTTCAGATCTAGGGCTTCTGCCAAACTCGTAACACTCAACACTCGTATACATGAGGTCCCCGGTTTGAACCGGGCCTCACCCATGTTTCTTTTTGTTTAGTTTTTGGTGCAATTTAAAATGCAGAAAATTATCAATATAGTATTAAATTAAAAAAATTATTTTATTAACTACATTTAATTCGGAAATAGTTATTTAGTTTCTGAAAAATCATAAAAATTCTAATTTCATATTTTACCATTTTTTAAAGATTACAAATATTATAAAATGCTATAATTTATAAGTTTTAAGAATTCATCTAAATCAAACATATATCATTTCAAATCATTTAAATCTATATTTGTTATAATTCTAAATCATTTAATGATTAAATCAATTATTTTGTATACATATATAGTCAAATAATTATTTTTTAAGTTAATCATTTTAATATTCAAACTGTATTTATTCAATTATCAGACATTAGATAATACTTTAATATTATATTTCGTTTACTATCAATTAATAATTTCAAATCAAAATTATTAACCAATCTATTTCTTCATAATATCAAGACCATTGTTTCAAATTATTTTAATTAAATATTATACAAGTCATTCAATAAAATAATATTATCTAGTTATTTAATCATTAACTATTAAATTAATTAATCTACTTTTTTCCCACATTAATATATAAATGCTATTTTCTCAAACATTATAAATTAATTATTTTAATAACAAAATTCTATTTCACTACTTAATCATTATTATTTTTCAAAATTAATTACTTAATCAGTTTATATAAATTAATTACAGCATTTCAAGATCAATTTATTAAACTAAATTTTTTGATGGAAAGTTTCCCAAATCAAATCTAGTCTTTAGTCATTATATTGTTTTAATCTAAGACATATTTTCATAGGAATAAAACCATAAGAAAACCATTGGTGTCTAATGTAGCATATCATCGTTTGAATTACATCTTATTATCAAATGTGTCACACCCCTCGCTGGCGGCGGAATCGCAAGCATGTGACGTAATCGGATATTTTGGACACATGGTACTTAAGGAAACTTAAATTCATTCATGCATTCAAAATAAACTTAGGTCACAAAGTATTAGGGTACAAGTTTTTTAAAGATTCAAGATTATGAGCCTAGCATCCTAAGCCTATACAAAATAATCTTCTATTGTGCCCTAGTCATGCCATAGTTAAGTGAAGTCCAAAACACTAACCTTGGTTTGTTTCCTGAAAAACATGTTAAAAATGGGTCAATAATAATGTTGGTGAGCTCGTAGATTTGAGACTCGATAAGTAGTTGTTGTCACACCCCAACCTTGACGGCGGAATCGTCGAGGCGTGAGAGTTACAATTGTTCACAGCCACATAACGCTATGTTTAAATGTAAATATTCAAATTAATAGTTTCAAAAGTGATTACAAACATAAGTCTCAAATACGCAATAAGTTCAAACATAAATCAGCATAACATAGCATTTTATTTATTTAACTAGGTCCACGTCCTAGTTTTATTGCAAGCTTCAAAAGATCACTCTAAACTCGAGGTTACCTGAAACATGATAAAAATAAAAGGTCAACTAAAAATAGTTGGTGAGTTTCCAAGGTTTTCATACATAATACGAAAAGATTACAAGTAGCAATTCATGTCATAGGTTATAAGCTAGTAAGGTTATAGAACACATATCTTTACAATCAAACCTCGACTTGATTACAAGTATATAAGATTGGCTAAGTGTATTTGGTTCCCTAGTGCACAAGCATACGGCTCCTAGGAGTCGGCAGTTCATCGACTTTAGCACCAAATAGGCTTGTCAGGCCCAAAGATCTAAGACGTCGCTAGGCTAGCAATAGTTAATGATTGTAACAAACTATGTATCTCATATAATCACTTACAACACACAAATAACCATGACAAAATATAAGGATGAATTGCAAGTGATTCATAAGTCTCAAACGTTTATAAGTGTATGATGTATAAGAATCATGTTTCACCCCAAAACGGTGTGAAATAAAGTAAAAAGGGGCAAGGAAAACTCACTTGATATATATAAGGTGATGATAAGAATTAAACGACGTTTCAAGGAATTCTTTTACAAGGCACCTAAATATATTTATTACAAGATTAAAGTATGACAATAAGATTAACAATTAGACGTGAACTAGCGTTTCAATTGGTATTGTGAGGTTTTGTCGAGTAATTAAATTTATAAAGTAATTATTCGCATTTTGGTCCATTAGAAGAATTTTATATGTGTGTTTAAGTATTTTAAAAGTGAATTTAAGTATAAAAATTGATAAGGTTTAATATATATAAAACTTTATAATTATTTACAATTAATTGGAATAACGTTTTGATTAATAACAAATTATTAATCTAACATTTAGTTAGTATATTTTATAAGAGAATAATATTTTAGAATAATTTATGAAATTATAAAATATATAATTTCTACAATTATCATGATAAAACTTTTATTATTTATTATTTGAGACAAATAATTATTTATTATTTGAAACAATAATAATTAGTAAACTAAAACATGAAAATAATCCAAGTGTAATGTTTTGTTAAGATAAACAACTTTTGAAGTCTATCTTATAATTTATTTAACTAGTTTTATTATTTGTTTTAATAAAATAAAATAAAATATTAAGATATTATAAGAAATAAATTTTCAGAAATTGGTTTGATGTAAAGAAAAATATTTAAAGTTTATAAAACTTATTTTTATAATTTTTAGAAGTTTTTATATATTTTTTTAAAGGCTAAAAAGCCCAAAAAAATAATGTGGGGTTGCCCGGGTTCGAACCCGGGACCTCTAAGTTTACAAACGAGTATGGAACCGGTGAACCAAGGCCTCAGCCGCGGTATAAGCCGGTTCCCATTGCTTTTATATCCAACCAATCGAAGAATCTCCAATTTTCCAACTCATAAACCCTAGAATTCGATTATTCCAAAATTGAACCTCGATTTGATGGTGTTAATGAATTCAATCATAGGGCTTTGACTGCCCATGCAAAAATGAGTATATAGATGTGTAAAACTTACATGATTGAGTTCGATTTGAAGATCTCAAGTGTAAGAACGAGTCGCGACGAGGTGAATGTTGATTCATGGTGCAAACGTTGTTAGTAATCAAATTAACTTTGCAGGAAGCTTTAAATGAACGTAGAGATGAGAAGCCCTCTGTCAATTGCAAGAGAAAGAGCTCGAATTGAGGTTTTCAACAGTGTTGCAGGTCACGAAAGAGAGGGTGTTCGAATTCTATGTTTGTGTTCGTTTCAGATGAAATTGAAATTAGAAATAGGTTACAGATAGTTAAGTGATCGTTTTGGTTGGATTAATTGAATTATTATTGACTGTTAGTGCGATCTTGGCTGTAAAAGCGGCCGACCACGCGGGGATGTTCCAGATCGCACTGAGTGTTCCATTTTTAAATCGTTTTTGGCTCGTGAGTTCGAATCTTGCACATGGTGATGTTGGTGGCATTTAATTGAACTTAAACCGCGTATTTTGGTCATTAGTGGTTGGCCGGAGTGTTGGCCGGAGAATGGTGCCGGCGGGGGAATCGACGGGAAAGGGGGGTTGGGTTTTAATTATTTACAGAATGGTCCCTGGGGTTTCAAACATTATTATTTCATGTTTTAAGTTTGTAAAACATGTTTCTAAAATTACAAAACAACCCCTGGACTTTATTAAATCAATTTATATATTATTATTATTAATATTATTTTTATTAATATTATTATTATTATCATTATTATTATTATTATTATTATTATTATTATTATTATTTATTATTATTATTTTTTTTTTACCATCGTAAAATACGAGATGTTACAGTCTTCCCTACTTTAAGAAATTTCGTCCCGAAATTTAATCATGAGAAATAAATTTTAAGATTATGAGGAGACTTAGATGTCATTTCATGTTCACGAGTGCACTCTTAGGAATGTTTTAATTCAATAAGTTTGACTATGATTCTAAGTTTGTTAAGTTTCACCGTTCATGATCTTATATGTTCATTGACAAAGTGTGCAAGTCATTCCTTTAAAATTTTTAATTGATAAATGTTTGTATTCCAAACGGTTCAATATGGTTAAAAAGTTTTGTCATGTGTGAAACACCATACATTAGATCGATACGGGACTCGGCTTAACGAACATGAGAAATAAGTTCCGAATGTTTTTGGATGGAATTCATAAGAGTTTCTCAAGCAAATAACCTTAACGGGTTTCTAGGTGATCGATTCTTGTTTACTCATGTCATTGAGGTTTCAAAGTGTCATTAGTGTAACGTTGATACAAGTATCGTGTTTGTTAAGATTAAGGATTAACTTTGGTATGAAGAAAATCATTATAATGGGTTTTCAGAATAAGTGTGGTTTTGAGGAAAAACATTCAGAAGATTAATAGAGGTTTTTATGAGGAGTTCACAGATGGTCCAAGAAATGACAATAATAAGAATTGCATTGATCAACGAAGATAGCGTTCACGATTGGATTAAAATTTAATAATTCAGGATATTGCTGATAAAGGCAAACACAAGTAGCTTTCCAAGTAGGGCTTGCACACGCGGTTCATCAAACCCATAAACACAGCTGAGAACATTCGTGTGGCTAGGAAGCCATGAACACAAATTTGTAATGTCTTTATTTGGCAGGAAGGTTGTTTAAGAAGCTATCATTACGCAATCAGGTTTTAATGATAACTCAAAATGAAAGTTGATAAGTAAGGAATAAATGGTTCGATGTAGCTAGACCGCGTATTTTGGTCTCGTGAGTTCGAATCTTGCACATGGTGATGTTGGTGGCATTTAATTGAACTTAAACCGCGTATTTTGGTCATTAGTGGTTGGCCGGAGTGTTGGCCGGAGAATGGTGCCGGCGGGGGAATCGACGGGAAAGGGGGGTTGGGTTTTAATTATTTACAGAATGGTCCCTGGGGTTTCAAACATTATTATTTCATGTTTTTAAGTTTGTAAAACATGTTTCTAAAATTACAAAACAACCCCTGGACTTTATTAAATCAATTTATATATTATTATTATTAATATTATTTTTATTAATATATTATTATTATCATTATTATTATTATTATTATTATTATTATTATTTTTTTTTTTTTTTTTTACCATCGTAAAATACGAGATGTTACAGTCTCCCCTACTTTAAGAAATTTCGTCCCGAAATTTAATCATGAGAAATAAATTTTAAGATTATGAGGAGACTTAGATGTCATTTCATGTTCACGAGTGCACTCTTAGGAATGTTTTAATTCAATAAGTTTGACTATGATTCTAAGTTTGTTAAGTTTCACCGTTCATGATCTTATATGTTCGTTGACAAAGTGTGCAAGTCATTCCTTTAAAATTTTTAATTGATAAATGTTTGTATTCCAAACGGTTCAATATGGTTAAAAAGTTTTGTCATGTGTGAAACACCATACATTAGATCGATACGGGACTCGGCTTAACGAACATGAGAAATAAGTTCTGAATGTTTTTGGATGGAATTCATAAGAGTTTCTCAAGCAAATAACCTTAACGGGTTTCTAGGTGATCGATTCTTGTTTACTCGTGTCATTGAGGTTTCAAAGTGTCATTAGTGTAACGTTGATACAAGTATCGTGTTTGTTAAGATTAAGGATTAACTTTGGTATGAAGAAAATCATTATAATGGGTTTTCAGAATAAGTGTGGTTTTGAGGAAAAACATTCAGAAGATTAATAGAGGTTTTTATGAGGAGTTCACAGATGGTCCAAGAAATGACAATAATAAGAATTGCATTGATCAACGAAGATAGCGTTCACGATTGGATTAAAATTTAATAATTCAGGATATTGCTGATAAAGGCAAACACAAGTAGCTTTCCAAGTAGGGCTTGCACACGCGGTTCATCAAACCCATAAACACAGCTGAGAACATTCGTGTGGCTAGGAAGCCATGAACACAAATTTGTAATGTCTTTATTTGGCAGGAAGGTTGTTTAAGAAGCTATCATTACGCAATCAGGTTTTAATGATAACTCAAAATGAAAGTTGATAAGTAAGGAATAAATGGTTCGATGTAGCTAGACCGAGTCAAAACATGAAGATAAGGGAAAGAAATCAATTTAAGAATTTACATGCTTCAAGCTTGGAATCAAAATCATCTTAAAACAATCGGGTCTCCTTTCAAGTTCAGAGATCATGCTTTGGCTTAATAGGTCAAAACACTAACATTGTTTCACCCGTCAAGTTACTACATGCTTCTCGTCACTTGATTACAACCATGGTAAGTTGAAGATCCAGAAATGAGAATAGTCATCAAGGTGTGGTTTTCACTCCTAACTTGATGGTGTATTCCCAAGATATGACTATTAACTTACCAATCAAAAAGTTCGATCCCAACTCATTGTTGAGGATCTACAGAAATAAGACGAGGTAACTCACCATTAAGGTAAGGGAAGTCACTCCTATCTTAACGATGAAGTTTTACAAAACAAAATATAACAGGATGAACTTCTTCATCAAAATCCAAAATTCACTCCTACTTTGATGAGATCGTTTCATTTGAGAGTATACAATCCATAAAAATGAAATTATCATCAAGGTATGGAATTCACGCCTATCTTGATGATTGAGCTTCATAATAACAAGAAAACAATCGAGGATTAACATTTTCCACCAAAGTACGGGTTTCCAATCCTATTTTGGTGAGATCATGTCACTTGTGAAATGCCATTCCAAAGAAAATACTTGAAGTCAATCCTCAAGATAAGGTAATCACCCTAATCCAGAGGATGAAATTTCATAAAACACACAATTGGAAACCATTTATCGAAACAAATAGAGAATCATCAAAATAAGGGAATCACCCCTGTTTTGATGAGTTAGAATTGTTTAGGAGGTACGAGTGTTCTTAGTTATAGATTGACTTACAAACTCTCGCATCTCCCACAGTGCAGACGGTTCAAAGTTTGACTTAACGACGAGAGGAAAAGGATATCACTTAGAATTTCAGAAAATTTCAAGTTACATCAATGTAACAAAAGGAAAATCATGCTTACAAAATTTAAGGTCAATGTTCGAGGTAACAGGATTTGTTATGATGGTATTCGAATCTTGGATGATTTAAGTCCAAAAGACAAAATCAGGGACAAAATGATTCGACACACAATGAGATGTGAACATTCGATTCACAATAGAAAGGAAAATACAAGGACTTCTCAAGATATGAGGTCACCCATAGCCTTATTAAAGACACGCGTACTTATAAGTGGTAACAAAGTTATAATTAGTTTATTCGATCATTGAGGTGAGTGACCACTTTAAATTAACAAGGTTAATATTCAATTAGCAAAGTATCCCGAGATGTAGGAATTCCATCTACAGCTTTGCATGTTCTTAGTTATGGGACACATCCTTAAGAAGACCTGAGAACCATAGGTAACGGTTTAAAGTTTTAAAGACATATGGTTTAGATTCCCAATATCTTTGGGTATATTAAAATCCATGTTCACGTTGGTCAAGGTATAGAAATAGTTACATGAAACGTTGAGTTCAATACCGTTACATGTTACACGTTGAGCGTTTAAACGTAAGAGTTGAAATGTAGGATAAGTTCAATATTAACAGGATCATTATTTAGGTTAAGAATGAGAAGATATTAAAACTTTGATAATAAACTAGTTCAAGGATTCAACGATTTTTTTAAGATACAAAGGATGGTTCCATTTGGTAACGCATTACCATTTGGAATCGTTGACACGTCAAGGTAAATTGACTCATTTGCCTTAGAGATTTGTGTATTTTGACCATAGTTTATCACTCATCCCAGAAATCCCCAAGTAGCGTAACGGTTCCCTCAATGAGATTTATACGAATACGCTTGCCTTAGCCCGAAGGCTTTTTGCCAGGAAATCCAGAATACAGGTGTCTATGTGTCACACAATATTTCTTTGGTTTATGAAATCAAAACCTTGATGAGATTTTCACAGATTAGACATAGAGTCTAAAGAATTAAACCCACGATGATAAGTGTAGATTCCACATGTCGTTGAGAGTAGGTTTAGGAAGTTCATTTGTCGGGGAGAGTCAAAGAGTCGAAGTTAAGTTTAGGGAGTCTAAGTTTTTAAGCATACATAAGGTAATCCTATGCTAAGGCATCAAATTGCACAAAAGGCATAGCATTATGTAGCATTTCAAATAATATGTGAGCACAAAAGTATAAAGATCTTTCTATGAGGTTCATGCAACTATAGTCTAGGTCACCATTTCTAATAACCTAAATCCCTATAGTTATGGGCTCTGATACCAATCTGTCATACCCCAACCTTGACGGCGGAATCGTCGAGGCGTGAGAGTTACAATTGTTCACAGCCAAGTAACTAAGTTTAGGCAATCCTATGCTAAGGCATCAAGTTGCACATAAGAAGGCATAACATTATGTAATATGCAAACCATGTATTTACAAGATAAAAATACTATAAGGTGCATGCATAAGCTATAGTCTAGGTCACCATTTCTAATAACCTAATTCCCTATAGTTACGGGCTCTGTAAAACTATTTAATAAAATATTACAAACTTTATTAAACTTAAATAGTTTAATAAAATAAACTATTATAATACTATTATTCTTAATAATCGTCATTATATACTTATTTGACATGTGAGTTTTCCTTGCCCCCTTTTACTTTATTTCACACCATTTTGGGGTGAAACATGATACTTATACATTACACACTTATAAACGTTTGAATAAGGTGTAATTCTATACCCATACTATCACGCCTACTATTATTCTTAATAATCGTCATTATATACTTATTTGACATGTGAGTTTTCCTTGCCCCCTTTTACTTTATTTCATACCATTTTGGTTCAAGGTGTGGTTTTCACACCCCAACCTTGACGGCGGAATCGTAGAAGTCCACTAGCTTGCTTAACCTGAAATCATGTGAGAAAATAAAGTCAGCTAACGAATTAGCTGGTGAGTAATCACAGTTTTGAGTATACATATAGATTGATTGATTGATTGAGAATAATTCAATTCACAAGGTAACATTAAGACTTATATTGCAATAGTAAAGCATATAGATAAACCGACACAATAACAACCCCTTGTGTCGGTTTATCTATATGCTTTACTATTGCAATATAAGTCTTAATGTTACCTTGTGAATTGAATTATTCTCAATCAATCAATCAATCTATATGTATACTCAAAACTGTGATTACTCACCAGCTAATTCGTTAGCTGACTTTATTTTCTCACATGATTTCAGGTTAAGCAAGCTAGTGGACTTCTACTTGATCATATAAGACCTGGACTTAGTCAAAACAAAAGACAATTACTATTTGTGATTTTAACTGTTGTATTTGTATCTGTTAAATTCATGTTATCCTGTAATCTGATTTTAATATTATTTTCACTATTAGACAATCATGAGTTATGAACAATCAATCATTCCCTCGTCCGCTCCGATGATTCCGCCGTCAAACCCCAGGGACCATTCTGTAATTTTTTCAAAAATTACAAACTAGCCCCTGGACTTATTAAATCCCATTTAATAAATTTTATAAATAATTATTATTAATAATAATATTTTCATTATTATTATTATTATTATTATTATTATTATTATTATTATTATTATTACTATTATTGTTATTATTATTATAATTATTACTATTATTATTATATCAAATGTCGTTGAGAGTAGGTTTAGGAAGTTCATTTGTCGGGGAGAGTCAAAAGTCAAAGTTAAGTTTAAGGAGTCAAGTAACTAAGTTTTAAGCATACATAAGACAATCCTATGCTAAGGCATCAAGTTGCACAAAAGGCATAGCATTATGTAGCATTTAAACAATATGTAAGCACAAAAATATAGAGGTCTTTCTATGAGGTTCATGCAACTATAGTCTAGGTCACCATTTCTAATAACCTAAATCCCTATAGTTATGGGTTCTGATACCAATCTGTCACACCCCAACCTTGACGGCGGAATCGTCGAGGCGTGAAAGTTACGATTGTTCACAACCACATAACGCTATTGCCTGAAACATGTTAAAAATAAAAGGTCAACATATTGTTGGTGAGCATTCTATAGTTTTGAATACATAAGTATATAAAAGATGGCAATTCAAGTTATAAGTTAGTGAATAAAGTGATTAGGGATGTTATGAACAATGCAACAATCAAACCTCGACAATGTTTTACAAGTATCAAACGACGTTAATATTCTATTAACGTTAAAAGTATATACGATCAGCTAAGTGTACTTGGATCAACCAAGTAGGCTTGTCTTACCCATAGATCTATGACTTCGCTGGGCTAGCAATAGTTAATGATTGTTGTTGGATCATGATAAGGCTGGTGCAACCAAATTCACTTCATAGTCATCTTTTGGTACTACATTCAAAGGCTTCCGAAGATCTTCCGAAAGTCTGAGGAACAGCTGAAGATATCTACTAAAGGCAAAAGCTGAAGTCAACTGCTGAAGACAACAGCTGAAACCAACAGCTGAAGACTATCTTCCGAAGACAAAGTCTGATGAAAGAGCTGAAGACAAAGTCTGAAAGCTTCCGAAGACAAAGTCTGATGAAAGAGCTGAAGACAAAGTCTGAAAGCTTCCGAAGACAAAGTCTGATGAAAGAGCTGAAGACAAAGTCTGCTTCCGAAGACAAAGAAGACTCCAAGCCTCGGAAGAAGCAGTCTTCCGAAGTATAAGTGCCTTCGGAAGAAGTTATTCTTCCGAAGCACTTTATCCTTCGGAAGACATTGCTATGTCCAGCAGATAAAAGTATGGTCCCTGACAGTCCGCTGCAGACCTCTGATACAGCATGGCATCTTCCTAAAGAGCCATGTTGTTGATCATACTTTATTCTACTGTTCACCTTTTTATGATAGTACATGTTACCAACTTTAGTTGGTGACAAAAGGTAAGTCAGGGACATGTCCTGACTACCAACTTTCAGACAAAATGTCTGAAAGACCTCACCTAGAGTCTTGTAGTATAGATGTAAGGTTAGAGGTGTCCAGCTGGTATCAAAGTATATCCGGCTGTAGGTAGTATTATATATATCTTCTCCCTGTAACTCTTTATGTAAGTGATTTGAGTCCAAGTGTCTTGTAATCCTTTGAGTTGAGAAGCAATATATAAAAGTACCTTGAAAATTTATCTGCTGTTAGATTTTCTTACTGCTTGTTACTTGTTATATTGTGATCAACTCTTCATAGACTGCTTGCCGAGTGTTGATTCACAGTGAGTTGAGAGAAAGACCACCCGAAATCCGATCCTGCAATTGGTATCAGAGCTCCAGGCTCTTGATTGTGAGATCTTACCATCCTAATCAACCTGTTTTTCACTCCTCACCATAATCCACTCACTCAAATGGCTGCTCTCTCCAAGGCTGATATGGAAACTGGTACCTTGACCAAGTCCCCTATGATCACCCCTGAAGACTTTGACACATGGTGTATCAGGATGGAAGGCTTCATCAAGTGTCAAGACTCAAGGATGTGGGACTCCATTGTCAATGGTCCCTTCATACCAAGCACTACATCTGCCACTGGTAATCGCATCATTCCAAAAGATGTTGATGACTACTCAGAGGAAGATAGGAAGAGAATAGAGCTAGATCAAAGGGCTATGACTTGTCTCCAAACTGCTCTCCCCAACTCCGTCTACAGACGCTTCAAGAAGTGCAAGACAGCTAAAGATTTATGGGAAGCTTTGAAGCTGATGTATGAGGGATCCAAGGAAACTCAAGAGAACAAGAAAGATCTCTTGAAGCAGCAGTTTGAGAACTTTACTTTCAAGGCTGGTGAGACCTTGACTCAACAATACTTCAGGTATGTTGAGCTAGTAGATACTCTGGCGGATATTGGAGTAGCTCTTGAGAACAGAGACATAGTTAGGAAGTTCATGTCCTCTCTTCCTAAGCTATGGACTCACTACTGTGTTGTCATCAAGAGAACTTCGGACCTTAAGACTCTTTCTCTCACAGAGTTGTATGGTATCCTAAGTGCATTTCAGATGGAGATGAACATGCAGAACTCCTCTGACCACTCCAATAACCAACAGAGTTCAGCCCTTCATGTGGTTGAAAGGGAAAGCATGGAACCACAACATCAGTTGCTATGCTACCCTGACAACTCACATACTGGACCCTTCATCACTCTACCTGAGACTCCAAAGTCTCAAAAGGTTCAACACAACTCCTTTCAGGATAGTTGTGCCTTTGTCTCTGGAAGTGGACACTCTGGTGATTTTCAATACTGCTTTGATGATCTTGAGTGCTTCAATCCAGATGATGTGGAGTACATGGACATTGTCCAGCAGATGGCTCTTTTAACTTACAGAGCGAAGAAGTTCTTCAAGAGAACTGGAAGGCAATTCCCTCAAAACCCAGTCAACAGCAAGTTTGGGTTTGATAAGAGCAAAGCAAGGTGCTACAACTGCAACCAACTTGGTCACTTTGCTAGGGAATGCAAGGCTCCCAAGAACAACCCGGGAACCCCACAGGCCTCCACACATCCCACTGCTCCCAAGCATGAAGAAAGTCAACTGAAACAGCTGCTGTTGCTCAAGAAGTTGACTGGAGCTTCATGGTACAGGATGTGACTCCCGCTCAAGCACTCATGGCCGGAACAGATGATGATCAGGTATATGAACATCTTTGTACTGCTGCCTGTATTGCTAAAGTTAAATTGTATAAGGATTACATTTCGGAAATCAGATCTGAGGTTGAGTCTTTAAATGTGCTAAAATCTGACTTTAAAAAGGCTGAATCTGACTATCAAAAGAAAATTGATGAGTTAGAGAAAACTGTGTCTCTTTTAAAACATGAAAAGACTAACTACAAGACTCAAATCAAAGATCTGATCTCCAAACTTTCTGAAGTTCAAGCCCAGTTAGTCACAGCTGAGGCTCAGGCCAGGAAGCAAGCTATTGCTGAGCAAAGCTTCCAAACTATTCTTGCATCAACCTCTCATTCCAAAATGTTTTATCAAAACAAAGAAGGGTTGGGAACCAGTGAAATAGCTCCACCACACTCTTATATGTCTGTAAGACTACCTAGATGTGGTACTGAAGAGCAAGAGGTTCCAACTGCTGACCCTTCTCCATTGGAACTAGAGGATGAAGCAAAAATAGTGGCCTCCACAGGGGAGAAACAGGAGGATACACCCATCTCCACCTGTGATGACCAAATCCTGACCACCAAGGCAAGAAGAAGCAGAGCTAAGGCTGCTAGAAGGACTGCTAAGAAGGTTGCAGAGTCCAAGCTTAAGTTTGACCCTAAGCAAAAGGGTGTCTTCATTTCTGCCGGATTTCAAGTGGTAGGTACTCCTGATTCAGGAAAGGAGTGTAGTACCAGCACTCCTGTCCTACTGAAGAATCAGAAGTTAAAAGGGAAAGTTGCTGATGAAGAGAAGAAACCCAAGAAACAGCAACTTGCAAGTTCCCAGAAGACTAACATCGCATGCATAATGTGTGGTCTGCACAACCACATGGCTAAAGATTGTTACTACAATCCAGCAAGCACACATTATGCAAATAATGTTAGAAAAGAAGTAGTCAGAGAAGGCCTCTCAGTTGGACCACTTCAAAAGGTCCAAATGATGAAAAAGGGAAAGTTGGTCTCGGAAGCCAAGTTGCTTTCGGAAGAAACTGCTTCTTCCGAAGGGAAAGTGGCTTCGGAAGCCAAACCTTCTAAGGTTCGGAAGAACAAGAAGGCTCCCTTGAAACCATCTCAGAAGAAGACTACTTCGGAAGAAAAGGTGGTGAAGGCTTCTTCCGAAAAGAGAGAAGCTTCGGAAGAAGACCATGCTGCAAAAGCTTCAACAAGCTCATCCTCAAAGATCAACCAAAGGATGGATTGGAAGATCAAGGAAGATGCTGCAGCCCAAACCTCTTCTTCAACAATGACCTCTATTGAACCCCATTGCATATCATTCGGTTCAATTATGTCACTATCTTTGGAAGAGCCCGAGACCTGTAAGGCTTGGGCTTCCAAACAAAACTAACCATCTCATCTTATGTGCAGGGACATCCATTTGACAAGAACAACAATATCTGGATTGTAGATAGTGGATGCTCCAGGCACATGACAGGGAACAGATCTCTCCTTCAACAATTCTAGAACTTTGATGGAGGGCCTGTCCAATTTGGAGGTGAGGCCGGAGGATATATTTCTGGCAGAGGAAGTATATCCAATGGCAGAATAAACATTGACAAAGTTCACTTTGTCAAACAGCTTGAACACAATCTGTTAAGTGTTTCTCAATTCTGTGATCAGAAGCATCAGATGCTTTTCACAGAACATGAGTGCATTATCCTCAAACCAGGGATGACAATTCCTCCGGAATTGGTGCTTCTCAGATCTCCCAGGAAAGGGGATATGTACAAGCTGGATATGAACAATGCTTCTCCCATGGGTGAAGTATCATGCTTTCTTTCCAAAGCTGATAGTGATGAGTCAACACTATGGCATAAACGCATGTGTCATGTAAATTTTAAAACAATGAATAAATTGGCTAAAAATAACTTGGTACATGGTTTGCCTAAAAAGGAATTTTTCTGCAAAGATAACTGTGTTGCATGCCTGAAAGGGAAACAACACAGATCATCTCATAAATCCAAATGTGTTAACTCTATCACTACTCCATTACACTTATTGCACATGGATCTCTTTGGTCCCACAAGTATAATGAGCATTGGAAGGAAATCATACTGCCTTGTGATCGTTGATGATTTTACAAGATTTACATGGGTATTCTTTTTAAGAAGTAAAGATGAAACTGCTGAAACTTTAAAATCTTTTATTCTTAAAATAGAAAATCAAATTGATCACAAGGTTAAGATTATTAGAAGTGATCAAGGGACTGAGTTTAAGAACTTCGTTCTTGACTCATTCTGTGACTCAAAAGGGATTGCCAGACAATATAGCGCTCCCAGAACTCCTCAACAAAACGGTGTTGCTGAGAGGAAGAACAGGACACTTATTGAGGCTGCTCGGACCATGTTAGCTGATTCAAAGCTGCCTCTAACATTCTGGGCAAAGGTAGTCAGCACTGCATGCTATGTGCAGAACAGGGTTCTTGTAGTTAAGCCCCATGGAAAAACCCCTTATGAGTTATGGAACAAGAGGCCACCGTTCATTGGCTTTCTAAGGTCCTTTGGCTGCAGGTGTACCATACTTAACACAAAGGACAACTTGGCAAAGTTTGCTGAGAAGTCGGATGATGCTATCTTTATTGGATACTCTTCTAGCTCCAAAGCTTATAGAGTATACAATATTAAGAATCAACAATTTGAGGAGTCATCCAACATAGTTGTTAATGAGCACACTCCTTGTGTTAGGGGGAATGGACCTGAGTATATCTTTGATTTAGAATTGTTTCCAAACTATTCTAAACCATCTTATGAGAATGTTTCAGCTGGAACAGGTGCTCAAAGTGATGCTGATGCTGATGCAGGTCAACTATATGAGCTTCCCAGATCTATTCCAAATTCTCCAAGAGCTGAAGGTGTTGGATCATGATAAGGCTGGTGCAACCAAATTCACTTCATAGTCACTTTTGGTACTACATCAAAGGGCTTCCGAAGTCAAGCAAGAGATCTTCCGAGAGTCTAAGGAACAACAGCTGAAGATATCTTCTGAAGGCAAAAGCTGAAGTCAACTGCTGATGACAACAACTGAAGCCAACAGCTGAAGATATCTTCCGAAGACAGAGTCTGATGAAAGAGCCGAAGACAAAGTCTGAAAGCTTCCGAAGACAAAGTCTGATGAAAGAGCTGAAGACAAAGTCTGCTTCCGAAGACAAAGAAGACTCCAAGCTTCGGAAGAAGCAGTCTTCCGAAGTGTAAGTGCCTTCGGAAAGAAGTTATACTTCTGAAGCACTTTATCATTCGGAAGACAATGCTAAGTCCAGCAGATAAAAGTATGGTCCCTGTCAGTCCGCATGCAGACCTCTGACACCGCATGGGTGACACAGCATGGGTTCTTCCTAAAGGACCATGCTGTTGACCATACTTTATTCTACTGCTCACCTTTTGATGATAGTACACGTTACCAACCTTAGTTGGTAGCATGGGTAAGTCAGGGACATGTCCTGACTACCCACTCTCAGGCATGCAAAATGTCTGAAAGACCTCACCTAGAGTCTTGTAGTATAGATGTAAGGTTAGAGGTGTCCAGCTGGAATCAAAGTATTCCCGGCTGTAGGTAGTATTATATATATCTTCTTCCTGTAACTCTTTAGACAAGCGATTTGAGTCCAAGCGTCTTGTAATCCTTTGAGTTGAGAAGCAATATAAAAGTACCTTGAAAATTACTTGCTGTGTTAATTTTCTTACTGCTTGTTACTTGGTATATTGTGATCAACTCTTCCTAAAGACTGCTTGCCGAGTGTTGATTCACAGTGAGTTGAGAGAAAAACCACCCGAAATCGATCCTGCAATTGGTATCAGAGCACCAGGCTCTTGATTGTGAGATCTTACCATCCTAATCAACCTGTTTTTCACTCCTCACTACAATCCACTCACTCAAATGGCCGCTCTTTCCAAGGCTGATATGGAAACTGGTACCTTGACCAAGTCCCCCATGATCACCCCTGAAGACTTTGACACATGGTGTATCAGGATGGAAGGCTTCATCAAGTGTCAAGATTCAAGGATGTGGGACTCCATTGTCAATGGTCCTTTCATACCAAGCACTACATCTGCCACTGGTAATCGCATCATTCCAAAAGATGTTGACGATTACTCAGAGGAAGATAGAAAGAGAATAGAGCTAGATCAAAGGGCTATGACTTGTCTCCAAACTGCTCTCCCCAACTCCGTCTACAGACGCTTCAAGAAGTGCAAGACTGCTAAAGATTTATGGGAAGCTTTGAAGCTGATGTATGAGGGATCCAAGGAAACTCAAGAGAACAAGAAAGATCTCTTGAAGCAGCAGTTTGAGAACTTTACTTTCAAGGCTGGTGAGACCTTGACTCAACAATACTTCAGGTATATTGAGCTAGTAGATACTCTGGCGGATATTGGAGTAGCTCTTGAGAACAGAGACATAGTTAGGAAGTTCATGTCTTCTCTTCCTAAACTATGGACTCACTACTGTGTTGTCATCAAGAGAACTTCGGACCTTAAGACTCTTTCTCTTACAGAGTTGTATGGTATCCTAAGTGCATTTCAGATGGAGATGAACATGCAGAACTCCTCTGATCACTCCAATAACCAACTGAGTTCAGCCCTTCATGTGGTTGAAAGGGAAAGCATAGAACCACAGCATCCCTTGCTATGCTACCCTGACAACTCACATACTGGACCCTTCATTACTCTACCTGAGACTCCAAAGTCTCAAAAGGTTCAACACAACTCCTTTCAGGAAGGTTGTGCCTTTGTCTCTGGAAGTGGACACTCTGGTGATTTTCAATACTGCTTTGATGATCTTGAGTGCTTCAATCCAGATGATGTGGAGTACATGGATATTGTCCAGCAGATGGCTCTTTTAACTTACAGAGCGAAGAAGTTCTTCAAGAGAACTGGAAGGCAATTCCCTCAAAACCCAGTCAACAGCAAGTTTGGGTTTGATAAGAGCAAGCAAGGTGCTACAACTGCAACCAACTTGGTCACTTTGCTAGGGAATGCAAGGCTCCCAAGAACAACCCGGGAACCCCAGGCCTCCACACATCCCACTGCCCCCAAGCATGAAGAAAAGTCAACTGAAACAGCTGCTGTTGCTCAGGAAGTTGACTGGAGCTTCATGGTACAGGATGTGACTCCCGCTCAAGCACTCATGGCCGGAACAGATGATGATCAGGTATATGAACATCTTTGTACTGCTGCCTGTATTGCTAAAGTTAAACTTTATAAGGATTACATTTCGGAAATCAGATCTGAGGTTGAGTCTTTAAATGTGCTAAAATCTGACTTTAAAAGAGCTGAATCTGACTATCAAAAGAAAATTGATGAGTTAGAGAAAACTGTGTCTCTTTTAAAACATGAAAAGACTAATTATAAGACTCAAATCAAAGATCTGATCTCCAAACTTTCTGAGGCTCAAGCCCAGTTAGTCAGAGCTGAGGCTCAGGCCAGGAAGCAAGCTATTGCTGAGCAAAGCTTCCAAACTATTCTTGCATCAACCTCCCATTCCAAAATGTTTTATCAAAACAAAGAAGGGTTGGGAACCAGTGAAATAGCTCCACCACACTCTTATGAGTCTATAAGACTACCTAGATGTGGTACTGAAAAGCAAGAGGTTCCAACTGCTGACCCTTCTCCATTGGAGCTAGAGGATGAAGCAAAAATAGTGGCCTCCACAGGGGAAACAGGAGGATACACCCATCTCCACCTGTGATGACCAAATCCTAACCACCAAGGCAAGAAGAAGCAGAGCTAAAGCTGCTAGAAGGACTGCTAAGAAGGTTGCAGAGTCCAAGCTTAAGTTTGACCCTAAGCAAAAGGGTGTCTTCATTTCTGCCGGATTTCAAGTGGTAGGTACTCCTGATTCAGGAAAGGAGTGTAGTACCAGCACTCCTGTCCTACTGAAGGATCAGAAGTTAAAAGGGAAAGTTGCTGATGAAGAGAAGAACGAAAGAAACAGCAACCTGCAAGTTCCCAGAAGACTAACATTGCATGCATAATGTGTGGTCTGCACAACCACATGGCTAAAGATTGTTACTACAATCCAGCAAGCACACATTATGCAAATAATGTTAGAAAAGAAGTAGTCAGAGAAGGTTTCTCAGTTGGACCACTTCAAAAGGTCCAAATGATGAAAAAGGGAAAGTTGGTCTCGGAAGCCAAGTTGCTTTCGGAAGAAACTGCTTCTTCCGAAGGGAAAGTGGCTTCGGAAGCCAAACCTTCTAAGGTTCGGAAGAACAAGAAGGGTCCCTTGAAACCATCTCAGAAGAAGACTACTTCGGAAGAAAAGGTGGTGAAATCTTCTTCCGAAAAGAGAGAAGCTTCGGAAGAAGACCATGCTGCAAAAGCTTCAACAAGCTCATCTTCAAAGATCAACCAAAGGATGGATTGGAAGATCAAGGAAGATGCTGCAGCCCAAACCTCTTCTTCAACAATGACCTCTATTGAACCCCACTGCATATCTTTTGGTTCAATTATGTCACTATCTTTGGAAGAGCCCAAGACCTGCAAGGATTGGGCTTCCAAACAAACTAACCTTCTCATTCTATGTGCAGGGACATCCATTTGACAAGAACAACAATATCTGGATTGTAGATAGTGGATGCTCCAGGCACATGACAGGGAACAGATCTCTCCTTCAACAATTCCAGAACTTTGATGGAGGGCCTGTCCAATTTGGAGGTGAGGCTGGAGGATATATTTCGGGCAGAGGAAGTATATCCAACGGCAGAATAAACATCGACAAAGTTCACTTTGTCAAACAGCTTGAACACAATCTGTTAAGTGTTTCTCAATTCTGTGACCAGAAGCATCAAATGCTTTTCACAGAACATGAGTGCATTATCCTCAGACCAGGGATGACCATTCCTCCGGAATTGGTGCTTCTCAGATCTCCCAGGAAAGGGGATATGTACAAGCTAGATATGAACAAGGCTTCTCCTATGGGTGAAGTATCATGCTTTCTTTCCAAAGCTGATAGTGATGAGTCAACACTATGGCATAAACGCATGTGTCATGTGAATTTTAAAACAATGAATAAATTGTCTAAAAATAACTTGGTACATGGTTTGCCTAAAAAGGAATTTTTCTGCAAAGATAACTGTGTTGCATGCCTGAAAGGGAAACAACACAGATCATCTCATAAATCCAAATGTGTTAACTCTATCACTACTCCATTACACTTATTGCACATGGATCTTTTTGGTCCCACAAGTATAATGAGCATTGGAAGGAAATCATACTGCCTTGTGATCGTTGATGATTTTACAAGATTTACATGGGTATTCTTTTTAAGAAGTAAAGATGAAACTGCTGAAACTTTAAAATCTTTTATTCTTAAAATAGAAAATCAAATTGATCACAAGGTTAAGATTATTAGAAGTGATCAAGGGACTGAGTTTAAGAACTTCGTTCTTGACTCATTCTGTGACTCAAAAGGGATTGCCAGACAATATAGTGCTCCCAGAACTCCTCAACAAAACGGTGTTGCTGAGAGGAGGAACAGGACACTTATTGAGGCTGCTCGGACCATGTTAGCTGATTCAAAGCTGCCTCTAACATTCTGGGCAGAGGCAGTCAGCACTGCATGCTATGTGCAGAACAGGGTTCTTGTAGTAAAGCCCCATGGAAAAACCCCTTATGAGTTATGGAACAAGAGGCCACCGTTCATTGGCTTTCTAAGGTCCTTTGGCTGCAGGTGTACCATACTTAACACAAAGGACAACTTGGCAAAGTTTGCTGAGAAGTCGGATGATGCTATCTTTATTGGATACTCTTCTAGCTCCAAAGCTTATAGAGTATACAATATTAAGAATCAACAATTTGAGGAGTCATCCAACATAGTTGTTAATGAGCACACTCCTTGTGTTAGGGGGAATGGACCTGAGTATATATTTGATTTAGAATTGTTTCCAAACTATTCTAAACCATCTTGTGAGAATGTTCAGCTGGAACAGGTGCTCAAACTGATGCAGGACAACTATATGAGCTTCCCAGACCTCTTCCAAATTCTCCAAGAGCTGAAAGGCAACAAGCTTCAACTATTCACAGATCTGACAGTGTGAATATCTCAAGAAATAGTGAAGCTTCAACAAGTGAATCACTTGATCAACCTCAAAGTTCTTCAGGTGATCCATTACAACACCAGGTTGAGGGAGGTAGTATTCTGAAGGAACATGCAACTGTTAATACTACTTCACAACCAACCATTGATGATGTTTCTCAATCATTCAATCAGTCCTCATTGAATGACTCTGAAACAGCAGTTGGACAGAGTGATCCAGTTCCTGATCAGAATATGTCTAACTTGGACTTATCTCTGCAACTGGAAGTGATTCCTCGTCTTAGGATTCACAACACTCATCCAACTGAGAACATCATAGGGAATGTCTCTGAGGGTGTGAGAACAAGAAGACAGACTCATCATGGGAATGTCTGCTTGTACTCATGCTTCTTGTCTCAGATGGAACCAAAGAAGGTAGAAGATGCCTTAAAAGATAGTAGTTGGGTTGAATCGATGCAGGAGGAGCTGCTTCAATTCAGAAGACAAAAGGTCTGGAATCTATGCCCACTACCATCTGGTCAAGTACCCATAGGCACTAAATGGGTATTCAGGAATAAGAAAGATGATAGAGGCTTGATTATCAAGAACAAGGCAAGACTAGTAGTTCAAGGATACACCCAGGAGGAAGGAATCGATTATACTGATGTCTTTGCACCTGTTGCAAGACTTGAGGCAGTTAGGATCTTCCTTGCTTATGCTGCATCCAAGAACTTCGCAGTCTACCAACTTGATGTCAAGTGTGCTTTTCTATATGGGGATATAGATAGGGAAATCTATGTGTGTCAACCTCCAGGATTTGAAGACCCACAGCACCCCAACTATGTGTGCAAACTGGATAAAGCTCTATATGGGCTGCACCAAGCACCTAGGCTGTGGTATGAGACCTGTCTCAGTTTCTCCTGAAGAATGGATACACTAGAGGTACCATTGACAAGACTCTTTTCATCAGAAAGAGTGGAGAAGACATTTTGCTTGTACAAGTCTATGTTGATGACATCATATTTGGTTCTTCAAACGACCAAATGTGCAAGGACTTTGAAAGCATTATGAAGCAGAAGTTTGAGATGAGTTCCATGGGAAAAATGGACTTTTTCCTTGGATCCAGGTGAAACAGATGAAGGAAGGGTTCTTCATAAGTCAATCTAAGTACGTTTCTGACATCTTAGAAAGATTTGAAATGAAGGACTGTAAACCAGCCAAGACACCCATACCCAGAAACCACAATCTTTGCCCTGACCTTGAGGGGGAGGATACTGATCAACATCAGTATAGAGCAATCATTGGTTCTCTGATGTATCTCACTGCGAGTAGACCAGATATCATGTTTGCCACATGCATTTGTGCAAGATATCAGGCTGCTCCAAAGGTTGTCACCTAGCTGCTGCAAAGAGAATCCTCAGATACCTCAAAGGAGCTTCAGATCTCTACAGGCTGTTCACACAGTTTGTATTGAGATCATCCCTAGAACAGCCCAGCCCCGACACCACATTTGCTTACTTTGGGGCTGAGGAGCTTCAAAGACTGACTGCACCTTCTACCACTGTGGAAGAAGTTGGTCAACCTAAGGTCTTCATGGAACCTGAGATTAGCTTCGAAGGGGAAATGGGGACTGATGGCCCAGCAACTGAAACAGATGGGACAGAATTTGCAGCAGTCTCATCTTCTGAAGCTCAAACTGAAGCTTCCGAAGCCTATATGAAAGCCTCGGAAGAACAAGAAAAATCTTCCAAAGCCGAAATAGAAGCTGCGGAAGGCTTGTTTCAAATGTCCGAGGAGCTGACCATCACAGATGTCATTGCTGACATAGCATCTGAGGTGGGCAGGGAGGACACTTCTGAAACTCCTCCAATCCAAGCACCAGCTGAACTTCTATCTCAATCACAACCCTCCATTCAAGAACCACCACAGTCAAGCACCATCAAAGACAAAGGCAAAAGAAAACTGACTGCGGAAGAGCTTCAGGAGGAGGAAAGGATTGAGAAGGCTAAAAAGAAAGGGAGGTTTCCAACTGAAAAGGTGCTAGCTGCCAGCTCTAAGGCAGCTGCAGCCAATCAGGAAGAAATCAACCTGAAGAGAAGAACAGCACTCATTGACCAGCTCATCAGTCTTGGAGCTGTCAATGAGGAAATACTCCTGTTATCATTAGAGGAGTTGGTGACTTTGGAGAGGTCAACCAGGCTACAACAAGAAAGGGAAGCCAGGTTGGCCTTGGAGAGGGAAGAACAAGAGCAGAGGGAGGCAGCCCTGAAGCTGAGAGAGGCTAGGATCAAGTTCCTGCTCTCAAGAGGTTTCAGTCTTCCTGAACTGTCTCCACATGACAATGACATGATCCTGCTGCTCCACAACAAGGAGCAGGATCAAATGGAGAAGGAAAGGAAGAAGGCTGCTAGGGAGAAGCTGCAGGTGAAGAGGAAGAGGGAGGAAGAGAAGGAGGTCACTGCTGCCAAGAAGTCAACTGACAAAGCCTGGATGAAGGACTACCTTCGGGCTCATGGCTTCTCTGGTAGGCAGGTGGGACCTATGTCCGAAAGGACACTCCAGCGGATAGTCAGTGAAATAAAAGCTGACATCCGTTTGGGGAAAAGGAAGGAGATGTACAGGAGGATGAAGGGAATGGTTTTCACCCCAGCCACTCAACCACAGCCACAACCCACACCAGAACCAACCCCTTTTCCCATCAAACCTGAACCCACTGATGAAACCTTCACCCCTCAACCCACAACTCTACCCAAACCTACCACATCACCTCAACCACCCAAACTACACATCCTAAAACCCAAGACTCAACCCAAAACCACTAAACCTAAGCCTACCCAACAACAACCAAGACCATCCTCTCAGCCTCCTAAACATTTCTCCTTTGAGGAAATTAAGGAGTTCAAGACAAAGCTCATCAATTGCACTACTTTGAGCAGTATCTCCTATGAGGGAGAGGTTATCAACATCACCTATGTTGACAACTCTTCAAGCTCCCTCACCCTAGGCCAATTTCTTGAATTGCCTAGAGAAACCTTGGGCCAGGCTGCAAGACTTCTTGGTCTCAACTCCGATACCCTCAATGCTGAGGAGAAGAGACTAAGAAGAAGACTGGTGACTCTGCTGGATACCAGGAAAGAGGACAGGATTTCTGGTCAATCTCCTGGGCCTAGAAATGCTATAATCCAGTGGAGGTTCGATGAACCTTCTCACAACTTTGTTGTGGAAAGAGAGAATGGCGAAACCAACAGGCTTAATGCCACCTCTTTACTGCATCTCAGCAGATTTGATCTTGCCGAGCTTGCAGAGAAGCCATTCTCCAATCCCTCCAACTCTGAGACTGCTGCACATATAAGAAATTACATCAGCGGTCTCCACTTGGCTGAACGAAGTCGAAGAGCCAAGATTGAAGAAGAGTTGAAGCTGAAAAGAGTGGAAGACAAGGAAAGATCAACCACCAAAGGCACAGCCTTTCTACAGATGGTGGAAGGTCCTGAATTGGAACCAATAGTTCGATGGGAATATGACTATACTTCCCATCAACTAACTCTTTTCAGAGGGCCACAACAGAGGGTACATATAATCCAAGGTGACAGAGTAGAGGTGCTGTCCACCAAAGATTTGTACAAGATTCTCAGCATCACAGCAGGAAAGAATGAAGATACTGATAAACATCTGCTCGCCTTGGTGCTGAGAACTTTGAGAAGAAGAGGGAAGTGAAGTTTTGGTAGCATCAGCCTAGGGGGATTTGTTGGATCATGATAAGGCTGGTGCAACCAAATTCACTTCATAGTCACTTTTGGTACTACATCAAAGGGCTTCCGAAGTCAAGCAAGAGATCTTCCGAGAGTCTAAGGAACAACAGCTGAAGATATCTTCTGAAGGCAAAAGCTGAAGTCAACTGCTGATGACAACAACTGAAGCCAACTGCTGAAGATATCTTCCGAAGACAAAGTCTGATGAAAGAGCTGAAGACAAAGTCTGAAAGCTTCCGAAGACAAAGTCTGATGAAAGAGCTGAAGACAAAGTCTGAGAGCTTCCGAAGACAGAGTCTGATGAAAGAGCCGAAGACAAAGTCTGAAAGCTTCCGAAGACAAAGTCTGATGAAAGAGCTGAAGACAAAGTCTGCTTCCGAAGACAAAGAAGACTCCAAGCTTCGGAAGAAGCAGTCTTCCGAAGTATAAGTGCTTTCGGAAGAAGTTATTCTTCCGAAGCATCTTATCATTCGGAAGACAATGCTATGTCCAGCAGATAAAGGCATGGTCCCTGTCAGTCCGCATGCAGACCTCTGACACCGCATGGGTGACACAGCATGGGTTCTTCCTAAAGGACCATGCTGTTGACCATACTTTATTCTACTGCTCACCTTTTGATGATAGTACACGTTACCAACCTTAGTTGGTAGCATGGGTAAGTCAGGGACATGTCCTGACTACCCACTCTCAGGCATGCAAAATGTCTGAAAGACCTCACCTAGAGTCTTGTAGTATAGATGTAAGGTTAGAGGTGTCCAGCTGGAATCAAAGTATTCCCGGCTGTAGGTAGTATTATATATATCTTCTCCCTGTAACTCTTTAGAGAAGCGATTTGAGTCCAAGTGTCTTGTAATCCTTTGAGTTGAGAAGCAATATATAAAAGTACCTTGAAAATTACTTGCTGTGTTAATTTCTTACTGCTTGTTACTTGTTATATTGTGATCAACTCTTCCTAAAGACTGCTTGCCGAGTGTTGATTCACAGTGAGTTGAGAGAAAAAACCACCCGAAATCGATCCTGCAGACATTTAACGTGAGTGTCCAAAGCTCGGTGTGTGATTTAGTTTTCAAAGTTTGCTTGTAGAAAATACTATAAGGGTGTATCATGAAGGTTGACTCAATCATTGCACCAAAAT
>CM044010.1:83282124-83344871 GCA_024085815.1 Flaveria linearis
TTATCTTTGAAATAATTCGGTTACAAAATAAGCTTGATTATAAATTTTACATTTTCTGGATTTTGTAAATATATTTCATGAAACTCATATAATCTTACTATTCTTTGGACAATGTAGGGGTGTTTTTTTCCGGCAGTTCTTGACTTCGGTAGCAAAGGTTGATTACCTCACCCTTAGACATGGATTCATCAACGTAAGTACCAAAAAGTAAAATAGCTTTTAAATTTATTTGAATTCGTTCGTATATATTAAAATTTTATTTCTTAAAAAAAAGCCCTTTATAAGAAAAAAAAAACTATTAATATCCGAACGTGAAAATTTTGCCATATGGACTTCAAATGATTCGGGATGCTACCTTAGGCAATAAAGTCTCTGTATCATTTATGAACGTTTTGAATGTTTTTTCTATTTCCTTTCAATTATTGTATAAGATTTTCTGTTATCACAGACACATCTAACCCCTGAAAGTCAACATCAATTTGATTTCCACAAATATATCAGTAGATCGCTTGAAGAAGATTTCAAAGTTGTAGTTGGAATAAGGTAATTGATTTTTGTTTCCATATTCTTTTTATTATAAATGATTTAAAATAAAATTTGTAACCTATTGATTTTTGTATATGCAGTCCTATAGTATGGTTTTTTGCTGTTTTGCTGCTTCTAACCAACACCCATGGTAAGCACAAAGACATCTTTACATTACAAATAAATCAAATCAACCTCTTTAAACCTCAAATTTTAAGGACCCCGAAAAAGAAATGAAAAATTATTTTTATCTACATTTTAACTTGAAAATATATGTGATATACAATTAATATTTGTCTTTTAAAAGATAAATGAGAAGGATAATAAAATAATTAAAAGTTTATCGAGGTCAACTTACAATATATTGTAAATGTGGTTCATCAAAAAGTTCAAACTGCCTGTTTGTTTACTTTAATGTAATATTTTTTTATAATTGATATTGTTTCAGTTAATTAAGTTTGATCTGCCCTAAGTTGTTTTTTGCCAAACTATAAACAATATCTTGTTTATGTCGTTTGTCCAAGACAAAGGTCTTTAAGAATAATATATGGACTAGAGCCTCAATTTTTTGTTTTGCTTTAGACCTCCGGAAATGTTGAGCCGACCCTGGGTAAGCAGTAACAACTCCAAGATTCTTAAATTATAAGTTGTTTTTATTAAAGGGTATTGGATTTTAATAATCCTAACTTTCATTTATTCGTGTCGATTAATCCCAACTCAGGAAATGTTTACAGTCACTTCTAACTTTGAACTTATTTTACTCTAATGATCTCTTAATAAATGAGAGGTAACCCTCGTTAGTTTTTTTGATGAAATAGGGCCAACTTTGAGCTATTTTTCAACTCCTGCACCGCCTAGTCTCAATTAGGTCTGTTTTCTATTGTCTAGTCTTCATCAACACCTAAAATCTATCTCCATCGAGTTGGGTGGTTCAAATCAGGAGGTGGAGATTGACGGATTTTTGGGTGTGGAAGTTTCAAATTAACGAACCTGATGATAGATTTCAACTTTCTGTTTAGTGTTTTGGCCACAAAAATAGACCACGCATCAAAAAACTAACGGGGTTAACTCTCAGTTAGTAAGAGATCGTTGAAGGAAAATAAACTCAAAGTTGGGAGTATCTGTAAATATTTACTGAGTTGGGATTAATACCGACCAATAAATGAAACTTGGGATTATTAAAATCCAATAACCCCTTATTAAATAAAAATACTTATCCACTTACATTTTCATAATCAATGCTTATAGTCTACATAAAAACCCAAGATTTTTATCCACTTACATTTTCATAATCAATGCTTATAGTCTACATAAAAACCCAAGATTTTTCATTGTTTAACTTTTATTTGTTTTTATACTGGCAGATTGGTATGCATACCTATGGCTGCCCTTCATCCCACTAATTGTAAGTTGCATTCCCATCATCTTCCCTGCAAGATTAAATGAAACATAAGTTTTATCAAACACCTAGAGTGCATCAAAGCATATGAGATAAAAGCTGACTAAATTGATCATGTAATGCAGATAATACTTTTGGTTGGAGCAAAGTTACAAGTGATCATTACAAAAATGGGGAGGAGGACTCATGAGATGGCAGATGTGGTGAAGGGTACACCCATGGTTCAGCCAGGGGATGATCTCTTCTGGTTCGGTCGACCTCGGCTCATACTCCTCTTGATTAACTTTGTTCTATTTCAGGTTCACAAATGAACAAATTTTTATTTCTATTTTCCACATCAGTTTTGCCGGGTGTTCTAATCTTTTTTTCTTTTGTTAATTTTGCAGAATGCATTTCAGCTGGCATTTTTCTTGTGGAGTTGGGTAAGTCTTTTCACCTCAATTTGGAATGAAGTTTGCAGTTTCTTCAATGAATTTTATACAAAAGGATGTTTACTAAGTTAGTGTTTGCTGTTCTTCCTTGTAGTACACGTTCGGGTTAAAGTCTTGTTTCCACCATCGTAATGAGGACATTATAATCAGGCTCACAATGGCGTAAGTTACGGTTATGTGAGAGTGTTGTATATTGTTAAGCCCGGGAAAACAAACAAGCCGTTTAGGGTAATGGGTGGAAACTGGCTCAGGACAATTCGTTTAGGAAAAAAAAGAAGAAGAAAAGTATCAATTTGGTATAGTTTTATGTTAAAAAGTTTTAGACCAAATTGACTGGTTATATAATTCGAGTACTTAAATGAATAATGATTGTCAGGCCTATGTAATGCTTAACAACTGATGTGCACATCAGACCATTTTGTAGTGGTGATATAACATTAGCTTGTTGCATGTTTTCAGGGTTGTGATTCAGTTTGTATGCAGTTACGTGACTCTGCCTTTATATGCATTAGTAACACAGGTAAAGTATTCGGTTTACTTGCAGTTTCTAGCAAAATTGTAAGCGTGATCGGGCTTTTGACTTTTTTTGATGTTTGGTTGACGTTTTACCAGATGGGTTCAAGAATGAGAACCACCATATTCAGTGAAAATGTAGCGAAAGCCCTAAAAACTTGGCACCACACAGCAAAAAAGAACATCAAGCATGGCCATCATTCAAGTCCAAACTCACCATTCTCAAGCAGACCAGGAACCCCACTTCATGGAAGTACATCCCCAATGCATCTATTGCATAGATACCCAGACAATAGTCTTGATAGCCTTTCAAATTCTCCAAGACGCTCGGCTTTGGAGCACGAAGGTTGGGCCAATGAGTCATCTTCAAACTACCACTACAAATATCAAGAACCCGACAACTTCACAAGAGGTGAGGGCCCTGATCTTGAAGAAGGCGAGATTCAAGAACCGGTCACCGGCTTGACCCAGTTGCCATTGCAGTCGAGACCGGTTAGGACTCAACATGAAGTTGATGTGACAGATTTTTCGTTTGGCCAGGGTAAATAAATATTCTGTTTCACATAAAGCTTTCATATACCTGAAGTTGATGGACCAATTGTCATACATCATTGTTTGTGATTTATTGAACGTGTAAGTTTAAACTCAAAATTAATTGAGAATCAGAGACGCACTTTATACAGACCCAAAACTTGTTCAAATGAGTGCAAGAATCAACGTCATATCACATATAAGTGACCCCATCTACAATGTAACATGTAAGAGTGTTCAATGTCTGCTAGTTTTGACGAAAATTTTAGGCTAAACTCTCAGTTCAGTTTAAAAAAGGACCAAGCAAACCACCTGGTTAGGTTGGTTGGCCGTTTTAAATGGTTTGACTTTGCAAATTTGATGATTTAAAGCAACAGTTTTTTCATTTCATTAGTTGGTGAATTTCCCATGCTTAACCACTTAAACAGAGACTACACCAAGAATTCATTCAAGTATGATAATATTCTTAAACTGTAATGGCATTGCAAACTGTCCGGAGGAGACAAAAGACGATGAATCTTTCTTGCTATAAGGGCAGATTATCCAAGGTACGCACGCTAAAGATATAACTGTTGTGATCCAAAAATGTCCGAAGCAAACAAAATAGGTGAATAGTTGCACAAACAAAATCAACAACTTCCGATTTCAAAATATAACTAAACATTGTCAGTTGCATCTCTTTCGGGTTCATCAGTCTTACTCTTTGCACCCGCAGCAATCAACCTCTCTGTAGCCAATCTTTCTTCTAATGCTCGGGCACCCCTTTCCCTGCATTTTTTGTATCAACTCTTGTTATTTTTGGCCCATCGTATCTCTTTCTTTGATGACAATGCAATTACTAAGGATACTAGAGGTGCCAATTTACAAGCACTTACATATGAACAAGTCAATTCAAGGTTATATTTACCACTAATGGAAATTGGTAAATCAGACAGTTTAGCTAAAAAGAAAAAGGTAAATTGTTACAACATACTAAAGTCACCATATTTGGTCTATTGGATCATCATTGTAATATATATTTTCTGTAATCATACTTTACACATAAATTACTTATAAAAAGTGGACAAAAGAATTTCGACCAATAAAACACAAGTCAGCCCGTACCGATGCCCGGTTTGTCCAATTTGCCACCCCTAAAGGGAACCTAATACTTTGGACTCGAATGTTGTGCTATGTTGGAATTAATTATAGTTGATGATTGTATCAATTTGTAGACTCTATGCAAGTTGCATATATGAATAGGAGTACATTAGTGTAGCTAGTTACCTTCTCCTAGTTGCCTCAATGGGATCAGAACCAGGCAATGGAGCACTACCAACCGTGTAACCCCTAGCATCATTGGAAGCTTCAGATCTTCCACAAAGCATATGATCAAATATTGAAGCCATAGGATCAATCACTGGTCTGCAAAACCACCAAGTTAAGATAGGTTTGAGCTCAAATGAAATGAAGTTATATAAAAGTTCTAAATGCATAAAACATATTCACAACATTAGCTACTTATAAAAGTTCAAAAAACAAAAGTGTCAGCGGGTCAACCCCACGAGGCCAATTTTGACCCATATTAGTTACAATGGTGTATTTTCACATTGGGTCATGTTAAAAAACTCTTAATATTACATTAGCTCTAAATCATCACTTTATGTTGCCACAATTGAATGGCTTATATATTTAAACGAATACATCAAAAAGATACACCCTTTGTTTTTCAATTATCATGGTGTGGAGACAGCACAACTCAGGAAAGTGACTACATGTGCTCTCCCACACCACATGGTCTACTTTCAATGGAGTAAGGTCAGAAAAAAAGAAATAATAAAAGAGAGATAGTTCTTGATTACCTTATGAATTCTGGGAAAAAAGTAGAGAAAGCAAATTCATCACTTGGGTCACCCTTAAATCCTGTTTCTTGTTTCGTTTGAAAGTATCTGAGGTAAATCCAACCAATATATGTGCCAAATATCAAAATTGGAAGGTATGTAGCTGGCTCTATTGCAAAGAAGCTTATAACAATAGCCAACAATAACATGATGGATGGCAACCACTGCATAACACATACAAAAAAGGTGCACAACAAAAATTATGCTTCTGGAATAAAGAAAGGAATTATGATCTCAGACAGTCAGAAGTTGCATTCTGGTTAAGGTAACAGAATGATTCCTTGCATATCAGAGGTAACCAATGGGAGCGTTGGGATGAGTTTGCCCTAAAAATTGTTTCCCAATATTCTTAATATTTTTTATTTATAATTAGTTTGTTACATGTAAATACAAAATTATATTATTTCAATAGTAATATCTTTTTTTTAAAAAAAAACGAGTTAGATATCTTTACAAACTAAAAATACACTTTGGGAGACTTTCAATTAGTTGGACCTGTTTCCTTCAACAGTTCAACCTGTTCATTTTATTTACGCGTTTGACCCACTAAAGATAAGACGGTAACAGAACTAACTCATTCGTAAGTAAAGACGAATTGCCACCTCCATTTCATATGCTTTGGTACCTTTGCTTTAATTTTTAATGGAGAAATTTCTTGGTCAGGAATGATCTGCTTGACACCGACTAAGAGCCCTGAAAGTACCCCACTGAATCCAGAAAGAGGCATGTAACTGCCAAAAAAGGACACGTAATTATCAGATCTGTGTTGATCTAACTTCACATCTATCAGGTGAATTTTTGAAACGAAGATTGGAAGACCAAAAGCACACAAATGTAAAGTGTGGTAAAAGGATTTCCACATTACTTACAGATAATTTTCCTGCACTGTTACATAATACAAGGAGATGGCTGTAATGAACACGCACACAGAGGTCAAGAAATTGACAATGAAAATGAACTTCAAGAATTCTCTAGAACCCCAGATGGGCTCAAGAAGCTTCCCAATGAAAAGAAGACCAATAGTGCTGCTAAGAACCTGTTTGAAAATTTTCATGAATGCATGGAGCACACAGAAGTCATTAAGTTGTCCTAATATGTTCTATCTTTTTTTTTTAAAGAAAAAAGAAAAATGGTGCATACCCCATGTACTGTTTGTTCAATATAGCCAGCTGTTATAAGATTCCAACCAAAAGGAATTGTCCTGTAATATATAAAAAGCAAGACATGGGAAATATCAGAATTAGTAATTGGGTTGTATATGCAAATTAACAAGCTTAATTATTCCATTAAATATTGCAAATTCTGTGAACTGCGTAGAGTTGGAAATATATGACTTCATGTGTAATTAAGGGGACTACGTAACAAACATCAATTCATTAATTCAAATTTGTCACAGATTAAGGTTCTGTGTTTGGATAAATACCATGTGGATTGCCATTAAAATGTAGAGAGACTTTTTTAGTAAAAGTTAAGAGATTAAATGAAGTTGGTAAAAGACTATCACGTTTGTGCAACTTATGACAAACACGTATGATACAGTTCAAAGCCTGTTTATTTATATAAAATAATAATTATATTTTATACATAGAGATGTCCATGCATTAGTGAGGCTGAAAGATGTTGAACTGTTGAAGTATGAATTACAAATTAAAATTTTCAACGGCTCCACGTACAAAGATATGCATGCAATTAAAACATGATATATGGACCTTAAAGAAGAAAAAGGAGGACTTTGAAATCAGAACTCAAAATCTGTGTAATAAACTAAAAGTCCTGAAGGCCACTAGTAGTATTTCTCATAGGCCTCTCACAAACATGCATACCAGAAGAAGTTTATTTACGATATGGAGCTTCAAATAAATAAGTGAATAAGAGAAGTCCGACTTCCCAAATATGAATGTGTTTAAAAACATCGGAAAAAAAGGGTATGTAGCAGATCCAAAGCCTAAACGTGATCATTGTAATAATATTGGTATGTATGTACAAATGTCCATGGTAGAACTAAAAATTTGAGCAATATCAATCCCACAAAAAGAAGACTTGGCCCTTGGTGCTATCATATATACAGAAATTACTAGAGCTGATTTCATCACGGCATCTTTCATATAAACATTCAAAACAGTATTTTATATTCAAGAAACCATAATCGATATCCTTTTGTATAACTTCCTCTACACCAAATGGTAAACAAATAGTGTGAATGCCCTAAATCTTTCACTATCCCCATATCAGCTATCTAATCATCCTAATGGATCTACAAATAATAAAAGTATTTCCCTATGTTCAGCATACTTCAGCAGCTGACATGATTTCAGTATAGCAATCAATCAAGCTCTATGCAATGCGAAAATCAGACAGCTGCATGATTGAAAGACATAAAGATTACCTGGCAGGAATTAGTGCAACGTAAGTAACGACAGAAGGAAAGATCTGAACAGCAATGTGTCCACAAACAAGTACTACCACTAACCCTTTACACAGCCTCGTAAACCCTGTAAACAAGTTCGCACCCTGCCACCAGTAATCAAATAACAAATCACAAGCGTAAATTCGTTGTGGTCTAGTCAAAATTTAAACAAAACTAACTCTATTTAGGTTAAATGTACTAGGAAAAATGTAAAAATTGATGAGATTTATACGAGATTGAAGGGGCACTTACTGCCGGAGAACTCATGATCGCCGGATAGTGTAGTTATAGGTGATTCGATCAAGGGCTCAATGACGGATTCGACGTAATCCAATTATGAAACTATACAGACAGATGGTGCGGGTCTCTAGGGCTTTTCTGGTGATCGACGATCTGGGTGCGGAGGAGTAGATCTTGGAGTCAAATGGGTTGAGTGGGATTCAAGGGGTGAAGTTGTTGTCAAGTTCAAAGTTAATGAGGGGTTTTCGAAGAAAAAGAGGACCTTCAAGCTTATGTTAAAGGCTTGCTTATCAAAATTTAACATGCCTAGAAGTAGATAATTTGTTTTAACAAATTATATAGAGGTTAAGAATATTTTGATCTTTTCTTATACTACTAGTAGCGTGGCCCGTGCTATATAAAGGATTGTAACATTTAAAAATGTTAATTCTAATAATTTGTCACGTATTAACCAGCTGTAAAAAAATTACACGTGAAACGCTGATAAAAATAGTATAACAAAAAAAATATTGTTAAAAAATGAATACTCGAAACAAAAGAAAAAAATAACGGATATGTAAATGGTAATCTTACTAAAATTAATGTACTATATTGTCAATTGGTTAAAAGAAAATAAAAGAATTTTTTTTAAAATTTAAGAGATTAAATGTAAATTTGATTTAACTTGAAATTATAAGTTATAAAGTATATAATGGTTATAAAGTTAAGTATTTAAATAAAATAATATTTTATTAAATTTTGTTTAGTTATAAAGTATATAAAAATTAAATGTAGATTTAAATATAAAATTAAAATAGAATAAATAGAATAATACTCAATGAATTAAATTACATAATCTAATGTTATTAAATAATTTATTAATAAAGAGAAGTTTATTAAATAAGGGTAAATCAGCAATTATTGCATTAAGCACCTGTAGTTCATTCTTGAAAAAATATTTTTGATGTCTTACACTTTATGTAAAATTACAAATATATTCATCTCAAATGCTTTATATATAGTATACATACATATATATATATAGGAAGGTTTTTGAGAAAATCAATAGTTATGTGAAAACCAAAGAAAACCACGGAAACCAATAACATAATTTATAACTTTTTTGTTATTTTAATTGTTAAAATGTTATTTAAGTATTTGATACATATATGTTGAGCATACATACGAGAATGAATAGTCTTACGTATACGTAACACCATGTCGAATGAAAAATGGTTACGTATACGTAACCTAAATGTGACGTATATATAAAACCATGCTACGGTTTGTTAGATCTAGGACTTGTAGGTCTAGATCAATTTGTATAGGCTTAGCTCTTTAACCAATTCTTGTAATGAATATTGTAAGTATCATTAATTATGCATGCATTTATTGTATATGCTAACCCATATATGTATGTGTTATTTTGATTAATTGCAGGATCAAATATCATACTTAGTCAATTTCTTGAAAATTGACTAAGTGTAAAAAACATCTACGGATGAACATTTTGTTCTTCCGTAGATATATTTCTTACTGTGTAACATTACATCCGAAGATCTTATACGGATGAACTATCCACCAGTCAAGAAATCCAAGTGTGAACTGCTGCGGATATACAAGATTGCTGCTGAAGATTCATTATCTTTGGAAGAAACAAGTTATGCTTCAAAAGGATCAAGACATCTGCGGAAGAACAAGATCTGCGGATGGCCAAGTTACCACGGAGCTATAACACTTGTATTTTTCTGAATACAAGTGTTATTAATCAACAAGTCAACAGTCAAAGTGACAGCTGTTAGTCCAATCTGACAGTTGTGTGATTCCCAAGAGATCCGGTGTTTCCTAACAGAAACACGCGTGCCTATAAATATGGATCCTAGGTTTCATATCAAGTGTGCTTGATACACTTGACTCGCTTGACTCGATTGAATCAAAGAAACGCGTAACAAACGTTTTCAATTAAGCATCACGTCAACAATCAAACAAACACATACGGCTGCCTAAGCAGTTAAGTCGGTGAAATATCGGATATCGGTCACGGACCGATATTTGATATATCGGTTCTCACGGTGATATATCGGTGAGATATCGGTAATTGCATATATATATATATATAAACACTAAAACCCATATAATATTAATAATAAGATACTAAAAACAAAGCAACAATCAAATGTCAAAGATAAGATTTCTTATAATTAGTGCATAGAGCAACAATCAGACCCCAAGTGCAGCAGCTCGATGATCGATGATCGGTTGTTCGTTGTTGTTCGATGATCGATGCCTCGATGGAGCGAAATCATACCCCAAGTGCAGCAGCTCGATGCAGCAGCTTGGAACCGCTCGATGCAGCAGCGAAATCAGACCCCCAAGTGCAGCTTGATGCAGCAGCTTGGAACCGCTCGATGGAGCAGCAAAATCAGACCCCCAAGTGCAGCTCGATGCCTCGATGGTTGCTCACTTGCTCCCGATTATCGATTTTTGGCTCTGAAACATCGAACTGCTCCTCCCGATGGTTGACAAAAAACGAGCCCAGAACAAAAAACGAGCCCAGCGATATATCGGTGATATGGCCGATATTTAGAGGACAAAATATCGGCCATATATCGGTCATATCGGCCGATAATATCGGCACCGATATTTTGTCCGATTTTTTGGACCGATATGCAACCCAACCCACCGATATATCGGTGATATATCACCGATATATCGGCCGATTTAACTGCATAGACGGCTGCCATCACATCACATCACATCAACCCTAGCCGCCTTAGAATCAACAACAATAACATTATCATTGTTCATATCATTGTTTATTCTTTGTAATCATCATACAAATATTAATGAAATACATTTGAAACAATAATTGTCTGTTCATCAATATTGTGTTTGTGTTTGCAAAAATTAATTGTTAGTCAACGATTATCAAACGACGGTTATTGAATATTCCGCACTAATTAACTCGTCCATATTTCAATAGTGATAATTTCTGAATTGTGATCCTTGGATTCACAGGTGGTATCAGAGCCATGTGCTCATTGATTTAGATCGATTGATCTATCAGTATTGAAATTGTTTAATTTTTGCTCCATTTTATCATTAAATCTATGATATTGCAGTCAACAAGCATTGTGCTATTGCTTGATTAATTTAAATCTCTATTCAGATCTATTGAATAGCAGATCTGAGTTATTGACAAATCATTTCACTATAACAAGCGTTTGTTAAAGTCTAAAAACGTTAACAATAATAAGTTCTTTTGGTGGATCCTACCAACCTCCAAAGTTGGAAACCAAAGCCGATTTCAAATCCTGAAAAATCAAGTTCAGGAATCATGTGAACTACACTGATTCTGACTTGTGGGAGTCCATCACAGAAGGTCCTTATATTCCACCTGCTCTTGGGCCGGACTATAATGACAAAAATCAACCAATAAGCACAAAAGATCTCTCACCTGATGATGTCAATAAGGTTAAAGTCGATATCAAAGCGTACAGTCTGCTTAGCATGGCTTTACCTGAAGAAATCTTGATCAGATGTGAAAATTACAAAACAGCAAACTCCTTGTGGAAAATTCTTCACACTCTCTGTGAAGGGAGTGATGAGATAAGAAGCATTAGGAAAGACACCCTTAGATCACAATATGAAACCTTTCATCATATTAAGGGTGAATCAATTCCTCAACAACTCCATAGATTCATGCAACTTGTCACTGAGATGAATATCTTGGAGTTGAAGTATACTACTGAGGAACTAAACAAGAAGATGCTCCATACTTTACCTGAAAGTTGGAAGCAGACTGTGTCCATGTTCAAGAACACCATAGATCTTAAGACAACTGGTCAAGATACACTAGTTGCAAAAGTTGAAGCACTTGAAATGGATGAGAAAACAAGAAACAAGAGTGTGAGATCTCATGTCTCACCTTATCACTTCAAAGAAACTAACAACGCAGGAAGTGCATTCATCAGTGAAGGTGATAACTCTTGTACTGTGAGTGATGATGAGGAGGAAGTAAGCTTCTATGCTTCAAAACCCTCTAAGAAATCATCTCAGAGTAAAAATCAAAAGGAAAAGGGGAGAACTGCTACTACTACAGCAACTGCAAAGGCCTCTCCTCTCAACAATCTGTCAGAACCAATAACTATGATATTGGATTCTGAAGAACAAAAAGTAGCTTTTGCAGCTTTTAGTTCTAGTTTTCAAGCTTATTTGGGGAGCTCACTAACTTCAACAAACATCTGCCAACAAGATCTGGAAGAATTACATCCTGATGTAGTAGAAGAGATGGATCTTCAGTGGCAGATGGCAATAATAGCCTACAGAGCAAAACAATATCTTAGAAGGAACAAAAACTTGGCAGCAGCCAGTAAAACTTCTAAGATTGGAGTTGACAAATCCAAAGTGAGATGCTTCAAATGCAATCTCTATGGACATTTCTCTAGGGAGTGCAATCAACAAACAAACCCTGAGGTAAGACAACATCAAGGGAGGTCTTATCAACAATCAGATTATCTAAGACCCATGATGAGACAACCTCAGTTAAGCAACACCTCTCCACCTGCTTTAAATGAACTAGCTGGTCCAAGCAATTCAAAGGAGACTGGTCTAATCATACTCAAGATGGAACTTGTGATTGGAGCATGTATGAGCAAGAAGTATTGGAAGAAAATCAAGCATTAATGGCTAATTTGGAAAACAAAGTTCCTCAAATGGCCAAAGAGGTAAAAGACAGATTATGTTCTTCAGAATGTGTTGAAGAATTTGAGCGTTACAGAGTTCATGCTCAACAATTGGCTGACAAAGTTAAAGAAACCTTGTTTTTGAATGAATCTCATGTTAAAGAACATAAAGTTTATCAAATCAAAATTAATTCTTTGTAAAAAGATTTAGAAAAACTTGTCTCTGAAAATTACAGTTTAAAAGCCCAAGTTTAGCATCTAACAACTTCCTTAACAAAATCAATGGCTGATCATGCATCAACTGAAGTGAAACTTTAGAAGTTTCAATTATCATCTCAGCAATTTGTAAGAGAATTGCAGAATTAAATGAAGTACTTCAAGAATTGAGTCTTCAGAAAGAAGTTGAATGTTGCGGATCAAATGATGAAGTAATTTTATCTAAAGCAGATAAAGGTAAGAAGAAGCAAGCTTCATCTAAACAGAAAAATTCTTTAGCAGAAGATCTGTGGAAAGCAAAGTCTGCTGAATCCGCAGAACATGTACGGAAGAAGAAAACCAAATCTATGGAGGAGGTAACAAACACAGATGCTGTTAAACAAAAGAAGGATCTGAAACATCAACAGTCAACAAAGAACAAGGAAGATTCAACTAATGCTGCATCAAAGCAAAACAAAAATAAATCAAAAGAGGAATCAAAGGCTCCTAAGCTAAATAGAAAAGCAAAGAAAATAGAGTCTGAAGCAGAATCTGAAGAAAAATATTGCAAATGGTGTGAGATGACCAATCACAACACAGTTGACTGTTATTTCAGTAGTTATTGTTCTATATGCAATATGAACAATCATATGACTTCTGATTGTTACTTCAACAAATTCTGTGCTATTTGTAACAAGAATAATCATTCCACTCAGGAATGTTATTTCAACAAAAAGAACAAAAGCAAAAGCACAAAGAAGTCTCATGCTGATCTGACTGAATCAGAATCTCAATCTTCTGATAGTCAAGATGATTCCAAGCAAAAGAAGAAAGTTCAAAAGACAAAAGCAAAATCAAAGGACAAATCTTCTAAAGTGGATGAGTCAGTGGAGTAAACAACAAGTCAATCAAAAACGCCACACAAAAAGGTGGATTTCTCAAAGAAAAAGTCATACAATGATGATTCTTTCTTTGATAATTTTGCAAAGGGATCATATGTATCCAAATCAAAGGCAAAAGATGATGAGACTTTCAAAAGTCAAAGTTCATCTTCCAAACCAAAACATCAACCAAAGAAGGATAAGGTGAAGGAAGATACCATCAAGACAGAAGCTTTAAAAGCTTCTGCATCTGTTACAACAGAATCATTCTCACAATCATCAAATCAAAATGAATCTATTAGATCTGAAATTAATACTGAATCCTCAAGATTAATTCATAAAGAAGTCAAAATTTTAGACAGTGCTGGGAAACCCAAGACAATTAAGGCTTGGGTTGTCAATTCTAATTGATTTCATTGTATGTGCAGGAATAATTATGGAGAGCTGACAACAAGTGGTATGTTAACAGTGGTTGTTCCAGGCATATGACAGGAAACTGTTCATTTCTCCATGACTTTAAACATAAACATGCTTCTTATGTAGCATTTGGTGGAGATAAGAAGGAAGGTAAAGTTGGTGAAGGAGTAGTAACAAATGGTGTTCTTACATTTGATAAAGTTAATTACTGTGAAAATCTACAGTATAACTTGTTGAGTGTATCTCAAATTTGTGATCAAAATTATTCTACACTATTTGATGATACTAATTGTTACATTCTTAAGCCAGGTCTTTCAATTCCAGAAGATTGGATCCTTCTTAAAGCACCGAGAAAAGGAAACACTTATGTTTTGGATATGAACAACATAACTCTCACAAGTCATGAAACATGCCTATTGTCCAAACTCTCAGAAGATGTATCACAATTATGGCATAGAAGGCTTGTTCATTCCAACATGAAGAATATGAATAAATAGGTGAAAAATGACCTAGTCATTGGTCTACCAAAGAAAGAGTTTTACTATGCTAATCATTGTTCTTCATGTTATAAGGGAAAATAACATAGAGTGTCTCATAAATCCAAACTAATCAATACAAATACTACATCACTCAAACTGCTTCATATGGACCTATTTGGACCAACCAATGTCATGAGCATTGGAAAGAGGCAATATTGTTTGGTGATAGTAGATGATTTCACCAGATTCACTTGGGTCTTTTTCTTAAAACAAAAGAGTGAAACATCTGAAACATTAATGGACTTTGTCATCAAGATTGAGATTCAACTTGATTTAAAAGTTAAAATATTTAGGAGTGACAATGGAACTGAATTTATCAATGCTGATCTGGATTCCTTTTGCAGGTCTAAAGACATTGCTAGACAATTTAGTGCTCCACGAACTCCTCAGCAGAATGGAGTTGCTGAAAGAAGAAACAGAACTCTTATTGAAGCAGCTAGAACAATGCTTGCTGATTCTCAGTTGCGTATTACCTTCTGGGTAGAAGCTGCGAATACAACATGCAATGTTCAAAACAGAACATTAATTGTTAAAGAACATAATAAGACACCTTATGAGCTTTTATTCAAAAGAAAACCTTTTATAGAATACCTTAAAGCTTTTGGATGTCATGTATCTGTGTTAAACACAAAGGAACAAGTGGGAAAATTTTCTGAAAAAGCCTATGATGGTTTCTTTGTTGGATATTCTTCAACTTCAAAATCATATAGGATATACATTCCACAACATAATATTGTGGAAGAAACACCAAATGTTTCATTTGATGAGTCTGTTTTTACTACATCAGTAAAAGGTTCATCATGGCTGTTTGATATAGATGCTTTAACTGAATCATTTAACACTGGGTATTTGATGAATGCAGGCTCAGCTCATACATGTTACCCATTTATTCCTCCAAATCTGAATGAAGTATCTTTATCAGCTGATCCCCCAAGACCAAATCAAACAACTGTCATAAGTCAACCACCAGAAACTATACAGCAGAATGTTCCTGTAGATCATGCTTCTTCCGGAGATGTGAAAAATACTTCTTCCGGATATGTGCAAAATGGCTCATCTGGAGATACACATTCCTCAGATGTTCAACAAAATAAGGTTGCACCCACAGAAGAAGATCAGTCTGAACAGATGACAACTCAAGATCCATCCGTAGATGTTTCTGCGGATGCATGTGGGAATGAAGCAGATACACCACCTGTTGATGTAGCAAATGCAGATGATGATGAACAAAATGATGATCAACAACAGTTTGATTACTTTATGAATTCACAACCTGGATTGGATCAATCTACATCAATGAATATGACAAATCTGGAATCATCTATTCCAGTTGATCCAACTCCATCCTCAAGAATTCATAAGTCTCATTCTATTAACAACATTATTGGAGAACTTTCCAAAAGAACAACTAGAAAACAAAGTGGATAGCAAACATCTGTTGTTCACTTGTTTTCTTTCACAAACAGTTCCTCCAAACATTACAGCTGCGCTTAAAGATAATAGCTGGATTGAAGCTATGTAGGAAGAGCTTCAACAATTCAAAAAGCAGAAGGTCTGGAATCTAGTTGATCTACCTGAAGGCCAATATCGAATTGGGACAAGGTGGTTGTTCAAGAACAAACTGGATGACAGAGGTATCATTATTAGGAACAAAGGCAGATTGATTGCTCAAGGCTACACTCAAGAAGAAGGCATAGACTATGATGAAGTCTTTACACCTGTTGCAAGAATAAAAGCCATTAGAGTATTCCTAGCATATGCTTCCTACAAGAAGTTCACTGTATATCAGATGGATGTTAAGTGTGCATTCTTGTATGGGAAGATTGATGAAGAGGTTTATGTCTCTCAGCCCCCTGGTTTTGAAGATCCACAATATCCTCACAGGGTATACAAGCTTGATAAAGCTTTGTATGGACTTCATCAAGCACCAAGGAAGTGGTATGAAACATTATCCTCTTTCCTGCTGAGACATGGATACAAAAGAGGGACAATTGATCAAACACTCTTTCTCAAACAAGAAGATCAAGATCTTTTGGTGGTTCAAATATACATTGATGACATCATATTTGGCTCTACCAACAAGAACTTATGTGAAAGCTTTGAACAGTTAATGAAATCTGAGTTTCAGATGAGCTCCATGGGAGAATTGACTTTCTTTCTTGGATTGCAAGTTCACCAGAAATCAGATGGCATTTTCATAAATCAAGAAAAATACATTCATCAAATTCTGAAGAAGTATAAGCTTGCTGATACATCTTCATGCTGTCACACCCTCAAATTCCGGGTCTGGAATCTATCACGGAGGGGTGAGCAAACAGGATCGAACACAGTAGTTACACATGAGATGCAGTTATCTATATGACAAGTTTTAGATAATCAATCCATTATTATTCATAGCATTAGATATTATACGCAGCGGAAATAAATATATATATTGTTTCTTAACAATACGTCTAATCATGTCTTATCAATAACTGATGTGTATCTGGAGCTCTTATATGATCCTACGTGCATGTCCATAAGCTCCTAATAGATACCTGAGAATACATGTAAATCAAGTGTCAACACAGGGTTGGTGAGTTCATAAATAAACACAATGATAAATCGTCAATTATCATCCAATGAAAGATTTACTTTGTGAAGATACGGAACCCTTTTATAAGGTGAACCCGCTATCCCACATACTTACTAAGTACAAGCCCAACAAATCCTTCACATTGAATTTGTCCATGTATCATAGTTTATTTGCATATGGATAGCCTGTCGGAACCCTTTTATAAGGTGAACTCATTATCCCACACACAAGCACCAAGCAAAGCACCATCATGGTTCATAAAACAAAAGGGCATGTTTCATCCCAAGAACAGTAAGTAATATCACAAATAAAAGTTCCATCTCAAAGAACATGCCTCATCCCAAAACCAAAGTAAAGGGAAACACGAGAACTCACAAAATAATCAGAAATCACGACATGTATTCCAGCCCCAAAATATTTAAATCATTAAAAGGGGGACAATTACGAACTCACCTCAGTCCTTTGGGTTGTTGACAAGCTAGTAAATTCCTGCTAAGGAATTATAATTCACATAAGTAAATAGTTACAAATCCAAAACCTAAATAAGTTAGATCTTGAACCTGGTGTTCAACCGATCTAAGGTTTGGTTCTCGAGGATTTGTTATAAACATTAAATCATTTAATTATTTTTATTAATAATTAATGATTTATATAACATTTAATTAGCTTAATAATGATTCTGACATATCATTATATTCTAATTATATTATAGACGTTATTTAAACATGAATGTTTATATTTATTTTTTTTGTAAGATTTTATAAATATTTAAATTTATAAAAAAATCTACTTTGTATTTATATTATTAGGATAAATCCATAAATAATATAACATCCATATATAATTTTGATGGTTTGATTATCATTAAAAATCCACTTTTATAAGGATCATAATTTATAACATAGGTAATAATTATTTACATAAATAATTAGGGTCTTTAAATAATTAAATTTCTACAATTATTAAGATTTAAAAATAGTATGGTGTCCAATCAATGGATTAATACTTTAAATCATCATTTAAAGTCTATTTTTATAAAAATGGTTATTTATAATATTTTTAAATATTATTTTATAAATTTTATTTAAGGTATTTTTAAATAAATAAATTACAGAAAATCACTTAAATGCTTTTAAAATAAAAGAAGTTTTTAAAATTATTTTTATAATTTTTGGTAATTTTTGTATATTTTTAAAATGCTTAAAAAGGCATTTAAAAAAATAATGTTGGGGGCAGGGTTCGAACCCCTGACCTCCTGTTCACAATCACACCCACAAACCAGTAAACCAAGGCACAAGGCCGCACAAGGAATGGGTTTTTAATTCTTTTAAACCCAAATTCCAGAAACCCAATTTTCACCAAGAACCCTAATTTGATCCGAATCAAATTGATCCTCGATTCGATGTTTATACCCAAATCGATGTTGGGGCTTTTGTTCCCCAAGTTGAAACGAGTTTATAGATGTGTTTTGTTACCTGATTCGAGCTCGTTAAGATAAGACACAGTAAGTTGCAGGTCCGCGATAATGGGGGAATCAAATTGGTTGTTTTCTGAGTGTTTCAGATCAAATGAACTCAGAGGAAGTTTTTAAATGGTTAAACGATCATCAGTGCGCCATCAATTTGATAATTGTTAATGTTCAGTGCGCGTTTTTGGTGAGTGGGTTGACCGACCTTCGGTCGAGAGTGGGAAACACACTAACCGACCTTAAATTTTCAATTTGCAGTGGTCCCCAAGTTTGATTCATGCATGTGAAGGTGTCGGGATATTTTGATTTGATTAAAACCGATTCAAATTGGCGTTTGGAGTCGCCGGAGGGTTGGCCGGAGTAGGTGGCCGGAGGGGGAATCGACGGCGGGGGGTTGGGAATTGGTTTTTAAAATTTTACAGAATAGTCCCTGGGGTTTAGAACCTATTATTTTATGCTCAAAGTTTTTAAAATTGTTTTCAAAATTACAAACTAGCCCCTGGACTTATTAAATCAATTTTATAAAAAAATTTTTAAATTATTATTAATAATAATATTTTCATTATTATTATTATTATCATTATTAACATTATTATTTCTAATAATAATATTATTATTAGTATTATTGTCATTATTTTTATTATTATTAACATTATTATTAAATAATAATAAAAATATAAAAACAAATTTGTAAAATCACATATTATATAAAAAAAATTTCGGGTTGTCACACATGCAAAACACCAGCATCAACAATAGACAAGATTGTGCCTGATCCTACTGGGAAAACTGTTAATCAAAGATTATACAGATCTATGATTGGCCCTCATCTACTTAACTGCAAGTAGACCTAACATAATGTTTGCTGTTTGTGTCTATGCCAGGTATCAATCTGATCCAAAGGAGTCCCATCTGAATGATGTGAAAAGAATTTTCAGATATTTGAAAGGAAAGCCAGCTCTAGGTCTGTGGTATCCAAAAGATGGAGACTTCAGCCTTTATTCATATTCAGATAGTGACTTTAGAGGATGTAACAACAACAGAAAATCCACAATTAGTGGATGTTAATTTCTAGGACCAAGACTTGTTTCATGGCAGTGCAAGAAGCAGACCAATGTGTCTGTATCCACAGCTGAAGCTGAGTACATTGTTGCTTCAGCTGGTTGCTCTCAAGTACTTTGGTTACAAAAACAATTACTTGATTATGGTTACAATTTCCTTCAAACACCATATCAGCTTGCTGATTTATTCACTAAAGCCTTTGATTCAGTTAGATTTAATTTTCTAATTGAGTCATTGGGTATGATTAACTTAGATTAACTTTTCTTAAACAAACAAAAGCATATGACTGTCCTTATACATAGAGTTTATCTTTTGCATGACATGTCTTTGGGAAATGATAGTACACTATGCCTTGGCTTACTTCATCAGTATAATTACACTTCAAACTGATTCAAAACACTTTGATATGTAAGTAGGTTCATCTTGAGTGAAAACTACACTTAGAGCATGCTAAACATAAAGAAATAGGCAACTGTCTGTGGGAACTCCATTTTGAGGATCAAGCAAGTAAGTCTTATCCTGATGTGACCAAATCACTCAATCAAGCACACTATGTAAAACACTTTATAATCTTCTATCTTTGCAAAATCATATTCCCTCTGTTTTGTGTGAACAAAGACCTGGGTATGTGATTAAAGAGTATGATCTTCATTATCCCTCTGTTTTGTGTAAACAAAGACCTGGGATGATAGCACCTCTGTTTTACGAAAGTAAAGATCTGGTGACTTTATGCGGATCATATTCAGCTCTCAAAAGAATCCTTTGTGATCAACTGTATATTGTCTCAAAGAGCTTAATCATAACAGCATTAATGAGACTACAAGTATGTCTCAAGATAGAACTTATAACTTAATGTACATAGTCAATAAGTGTGAAAAAGTGATGATTTGACTCACCTACGGAGGACAATCTCTAATGAGAATTGAATGTGGAGGACATGATAGTCACTGATCAACAAACATCAAAACATGATAAACTGCATGCCTAGTTGTTACATTACTCCTGTATGAATTTAAGTGGATCTGTATACTTGCAATCACGTGTTATATCAGATCATTCCTCATTCATGAAATCAAAATCAGAAGAAGCCTTGTGTTATCGTATGATCCCTATATACATATGTATGCTTGAATAGTTGGTAATCTTGTTTAACTTGTGCTGTTCAATGTTTACATCTCTTTTGGACAATAAATTTCATGCTTCTCTCAAACATAAATTTCTGATGAATGAAACAGTTTCACATTAATCTAAAATTTAGGGGGAGTAGTTAATGCATGAAAATCAATAAAAAACTGTTAAATCAACTGTGAAGGAATTGGAACTTGAGCACTAACTTGGATGCAGGATACAGGAAACTTGCTTTCTTGTACTTAATTGCCATGCAAACAAAGTCAACAATGTCCAACATCAATAAATGATTTTATCATTTGATAGATATCATACATTTCCGCAGAAGTTTTAGTAATATTTCTCATCCGCAGAAGTAACAGTGAAATTTCTGCATCAGCAGAAGGAACAGTAACAATGTAACTGTATAATCGTAGAATTGGTAAACTACGGATGTGCTAGTAACACTAAGAGAGTGGTGTTGCATTTGATATACTAAGGCATCCGCAGATGTTAAGACATCCGTAGATGTTAAGGTTCCGCAGATGTTCTGCGGAAGATGTGATTCATCCGGAATAAACTTGGTATACGAAAAGGGATAAATGGGAAGTGGGCCCAACATATTTAATAAATTAAATGGGAAGTGGGCCCAACATATTTAATAAAAGAAATTAATGTGTTCGCTTATAAATAAGGTTTCTGACTTTAAGAATTCATTAATCACTTTTTAGAGCACTTTTCACTTCTCTAACCTAGAAAAGCACACACTTCCCCCCTTTTTCAAACATTCAAAAAAAAATCCGTCCTAAGAAATCATAAAAATCATTACCTGTTGGATCCTGTATGCCCAAGACACATAGAACATTTATGTGGTTAGTACGTCATGATCCAAGTTGGGTCATACCCAATGACAAGCTTAGCAAACACCAATAAATATTTATTTGATGATATGATCATGCAATTAAATATGAGCACCTAATTAGAAAATGGTTTTCTAATTTAAAGAAATGAGAGATAGAACAAATTATATGGATAATTTGTTCATGAATTATTATTATTTACATTGTTATTTAAATGTTTAAATAACAACAAATAATATATGTTCTTATGTTATACATTAAAAGGGTTAATCATATAACATATCAACATCTTAATGTAATTAGTTGGTTTTATATTTTAGGGTGTATAAGTTATATAATTAAAAGGTTAATTATATATATCTTATCATCTAACTAATGAACATTAATAATGTGCCTTGTGTTACATAATTAAAAGGGTTAATTATGTAACAAGTCCACTCAACTTTTAATGTGTTACAAGTATTTTAAAAATGGGTGAACTTGGGTTTTAAAAAAGCTAAATTCGCCCCCCTTGGTCTCCCCATTTTTTTGTCTTGAAAATACAACACTCATTAAGAGTGTAGTTGAGTGGTAGAGTGCAAGCATCATCCTCCTATCTCTCTCTCTTTTCACAAGATGAACAACTAGAGAAAAGCTCCTCATTCTCTCCTCATTCACGGCTGAAACAAGGGGTTTTGAACCCCTTTTGGTCGTTTTCTTGGGTATTCTAATGATCCAAGATATGCTCCTTCATTGGTATGAAGTAGAAATGGTTTTCTTTCTTCCACCCATTGAAGAACTCGGCTGGAAACAAGGTTCCAGCAGCATTGTTGTTCGTTTTGGTGCTTTAAATCCTAGCAAAGATGGTGTTTTCTTAGAGGCTTGTGGGTATGGACACTTGAGGACATCTACTTTGGTGTTTTGGCCATTCAAGAGCAGCCCTTTCTTCACCCAAATCACGTTTTTAGCAGCCCTTATGGAAGGTGTTTCATTCACATTTTCAGCAGCCTACAAAGGTAGTTTGTTGATGTTGTTTTGGTTGTTTCCTTCTCTTGATAGCTAGTTCAAACACATATGAATGATCCTTATGATTTGGGTTTGTTGAAACAAAGTTATGAACTTTTAATTTTCAGATTACAACATGATATTAATCTATTATTCCGCTGTGTTTTCTTAGTTTAAATGGTTAAACTAGTTTGTTAAAGGTCCAACAAACCCAACATTTGGCATCTAGAGCCGGATATGTGGATGAATAGCTTCATTTGTCCTTGTAAATTTGGTTTTATAGGACTTAAACAACCTAATAGGGGCTGTTTTGTGATGATATGATGATACCCCAACCTTTCAAGGTTATATCTTGCATGCTCTTGATTAAACCTTGAAAGGATGACATCAAATGGTTGATTATATTATTTTAGACATAACCCTAAAGTTTTGGTTCATGTTGGCCAGAACTTTAAGGTTATAAAAAGGGGTTCATTTAGTTCTTGAAATGATGTATATGGATACATGTTTTAGTGCATAACATAGCCTTGACCATGTGTGTTTTGGATTTGGTTGATTGTGGAATTGTCATGTTGGTTGTATTCATTTAAAAGGGTTGTAATAATTTCTTTTGTTTTAGTATTTGGGTTGTAATTTATTTATTCATTTGGTTATGTAATAAATAGAATAGGTGCATTTCTTTTATTAGAAAATTGTATTAGGATATAATTTTGTAAAAGAAGATGCACAAGAAGAAGACCCAAAAGCAAGGACACAAAAGACATGGACACTTGAAGCATACGGATGCGGGTTCAAGTGGGAGTTCATGGACACTTAGAAGTGTCAATTTTAAAACCTTAGGAATGACCTTATGACAACACTTGTGATGGCAAACAAGTGTAGTCAACTTAGTGGCTATGGTTATGCACATATGTTTGTATGATTATGCTTGTTTGGTTGTTTGTTGTATGATTGTTATTTGATATTTGGATATGCATAACAAACTCATTAGCAAACTTAACAAGCTGAAAATTTATGGTTTCTAATCATTAAGTGGTTAATAAAAGGTTATTAAAAGGATTAATGATTTAATAAAAGAGGTTTTATTAAAAATAAACCATAGGATACCTTGCATTTGAAAGCATGCAAATATAAGGTACATAAAGTTTTCAAAGACTAGAATTAATGGAAACTTAAATCCCTTTTGGAAACAAGTTTAACACCATCCTTTTACACGACACTCGAATCACTTGAGAACTATTTGTGGGATAAAGGTCACCTAACCACTTGTAGGGAACTTGTGTGTTTGAGGTGAGTCTAACGTACTTATGGGATAAAGGTCACCTAACCGCTTGTATGTGAAAACTCACACGTGTGTGTAAGTAGGACGACTTGAATTGGAAACCATGTGTATAGGGTCACCGAAGCATGGCGTACAATGGTGTTGATGGGATTAAACATGCCAACCAAACATAATATGTTTAACCGATCCCATAAAGGCTAGAAGTTGCAAAAGGTTGCAATTGTCAAAGGTTGACTACCTTGTTAATTTAAATAATAGGATAAAGGTCACCTAACCATTATTTGAATGTAACGTTGGATTCTAGATTTTAATTATTAATTTTCTATGAGACATAAAAGGGTATTAATAATTAAAATGAAATTGTTCACAAATACTAATAAGAACTTTGTAAATTTTGTAGAATGGCCGCAAACAATAATGCTACCACCCCGACTGTCCATACCCTATCACTGAGAACTATTTTAGAAAGGGATCGTCAGAACGACAACAACCTTATGGACTCAATTTTGAAACTTGAGAATCGTTCTCAAGAATGAGTAAAGGCCTATGTCCTTGACGATCCCATGTCTCACCAACCAACGCTGTTGATATTAAGGCCTTTTGACGATTGGCTTAGGCACATTAAGGATTCTGTGCAAGATTCCTACCTCATGTTGGGAATATGATTCCCGAACTCCAAAAGGGTTTGGAGCATCATAAGGCATATGACATGATAATCTAGTTGAAGGAAATGTTCCTTCAACAAACTTTAGTAAGATTACTTCGAAACGGTTCAAGCACTTTATGCATGTCACATGGAAGAAACCCAATCAATATCATCTTATATATTCTTAAGATGAAAAGCCACATTGATAGCCTCAAGATGCTTAACTGTCCTGTCTCAAAGTAGTTGGCCATGGATTTGATCCTTGATTACCCAACTAAAGGTTTGAGACAATCATAATAAACTGTAATATGAACGGGTGGGACAAGAGCATCGATGAAATTCACGCAATGCTCAAAGCAACCGAGGCAGGAATGGGTAGAGAGGTTCTACCTATTCTCTCGATCGATGAGGAAGGCTATAACAAATGGCCAATCCCGATCCTAAGGCAATTATTGCCAAAAGTGTTGGACCAAAAGAACCAATGAGCCAAGATCAGGAAAATCTCTAAGTCCCACATGACATCACAACAACTGCTGAAGACCTTCATTAGCAGTTTGACAAAGTCTGAAGAATCAATAGCTGAAGATCAAAGATCTGAAGTACAACAGCTGAAGATCCCAAAGTACTGAAGATAAGTACTGAAGTCTGAAGTACTGATAAATACAAGTACTGAAGACTTTAAGTGCTGAAGACAAGTGCTGAAGATCAAAGTCTGAAGAACTGAAGAACTGAAAATCAACTACTGATGCACAAAGTCTGAAGACAATGACTGAAGACATCAGCTGATGACAACTACTGAAGTCATCAGCTGATGAATCATCTGAAGACCAAAGTCTGAAGACCAAAGTGCTGAAGCTTCACAGTTTGTCACAACAGCTGAAGAAGTCTTCTTCAGTTGTTGTGATGGTTTTTCTTTTCAGTAGTTTTATGTTTTCCCTTTCAGTAGTTTGTACAATAGCTGAAGAGTTTGTTCTTCAGCTGTTATAGTTCAGTAGTTGTAAACGACTGAAGAGTTTGTTCTTCAGTCGTTTTAGCTTTTCAGTAGTTTCCTTTTCAGTACTTGTAATAGGTAGAACACTTAGGAATTTTGTAAGAAGATGTCAGCTGTTGTGACATCTTCAGTAGTTTAAGTGTTCTATCTGTAGTTAGTTAAATAACTGTTAATGTCAGTGGAATCTGACAACAGTATGGGTCTTTTGCCTATAAAAGGGCAGTGACCTGATTGTATTCTACGCCGAAACAAGTGACAAACATAATATTATTCGTTTTAGGCAGAATTATTCTCTCTCTACATTTACTTTACATGCAATATTCCTTATGTTCTTGCATTAATTGCTAATTATCATGCTAAATCCGCTGCGAACACAACCTAATTGATCAAACTAGAGGCTGAGATCCTGTCAAATGGTATCAGAGCAGGTTAATCATTGATCGATTTCACTATTGATCATTTGAAACTGCTCTTTTGATCTCTACGTTTGATCGAATTAGCAATTTGCAAGAATTAGCTGTAGAGAGAGAGATTCTGCTGTTTCTGGTCGTAAACTTGAGGTTCTCTGGTAGTTTTGAGCTACATTTGTTTTGTTTAAACTTGAATTTGACTAAAAACTGAGATGACAACACAAACGAACGATCCTCACAATACTGGTTCCTCAACCAAGCCTCCGATGCTTGTGAGGAATGAGTATAACATATGGCAACGACGTATGCTTCACCACTTATCTGTCAACAGTGCTGGTTGTTGGAAGTCAGTGGTGTTGGAAGTCAGATCTAAAGCTGTTCGAGATTGATGCTAGAGCCCATGGAATTTTAGCCATGGCTATTCCAAATGAGATTTACTCAGGGCTTCTGCATCATGAGACTGCTCATGACCTATGGGTTGCTCTAAAGGAACAATTTGGAGGAACTGATTCGGTCTTAGCAAACAATAGGGAAATCCTCGCCTAACAATATGAGACATTCTCATATAGAAAGGGTGAGACTCTGACCCAGCAGTTTGAGCGGTTCTCTTGTTTGATTTCTGAGCTGAAGATGGTCAAACAAGAGTACTCCAACAGCCAGATGAACAACAGGTTCCTCAGATCACTGCCTGAGAGTTGGGACACTTATACCATTGTCCTACGCTCCAGTGCAAATCAAAAAACTCTATCTCTCACCCAACTTCATGGGAAACTGCTCACATTTGAGAGAGAGATAGAGCAAAAGAGGAAGTTGTCCACCTCTGGCAAGCTCGCTGATGACTTTGTTCAAGGAAATGCTGCCTTGATAAGTCAGGAGTCTGAATATGCTTCATCAAAGAGTTCTTATGATGAGCATATTGATTTCTCTACCAACTCTGAACAAGCTTTTGTTGGTGTTAGTAGTAGTTCAGGAGGCAGCAGTGATAACTGGTGCTTTTTGATGGAAGATTTGAAGGGCATTCCAGATGATGATCTGGAAGAGATGGATATTTTGAGCCAAATGGCAATGATCAATATCAGATCTCAAAAGTTCTATAAAAGAACTGGTAGGAAATTCCCTGGTCTCTCTTGCTAACCAAAGTTGGTTTTGACAAGAGCAAGTTGAGGTGTCACAAGTGCCAAAGGCTTGGACACTTTGCTATAGAGTGTAGATCATCTGGATCTAACTCCTCTGCGCCCTTTGTGACTTTTCCAAGCAATAGCTCACAGCACAGAGGGCAACCTTCCTCCAGTTCTGGTCATCCATCGCATGCACAGGCATCACCTGCTTATTTTGTGCCTCAGGGTTATATGCCATACTCATACCCCTGCTACTACGTGCCTCAGCCCAGTCAAACTCAAGCACCTTCTGCTCAGCCACCACAGGCTCTTCCTGAGCCTCAATCTTCCCCATCTCATCATCAAACACAACCTCAACAACACAGCTTCTTCACCCCAGGAGTTGTTGACTGGAGTAGTCTGCCAGATGATCTATCTGGTCAGGAACAACTACTCCAAGGTGCTGGTCAACATGGTGGTGATAGTCCATTTGGAAATCTTGCTCTGATGGCCCTTGAGTCTGCTGAGGGGTCATCATCCAATGCCTCATCACAGGTATCCTCTGGGCCAAAGCCAAGCTTTGTTCTGAATCATGCATAGCAGCATTTGCTTCTATTGGAGAAGCAAATGTAGCTTTAATAGATAAAAATCTTGAGCTAGAGCAAACAATTTCCAAAAAGATAGCTGAATTTGAGGCTGCACTTAATGAGAAAAATGATGAGATTTACAAGCTTAAATGCCAAATAAAAGATGGTAAAGCTAGGGAAGATGTACTTCTAGAGAAGTACAGAGACCTCAAGGAAACTCTTGCAAACACCCAAGTAGAGTGTGATCGATGGGTGCAATCATGCAAGGGTTTTGAAATGCTTCTTAGCAAGCAATCAGCTTCCAATGTGAAGTTTGGCATTGGTTATAATCACACTGCTCCTCCTACAGATTTCACTTCAAGAGCAGAAGTTGAATCTGATGGAGAGAGCAATAACCAATCCTGCTCATCATGTGACTTACTATCTTCTGATTCAGCATCATCAGAGATAAGAGTCAGCATTAGCTCCTGCCAAAACCAATCAGCTGATGCTACAACAGCTGTTGGTTCAAATGCTGACTGTCACATGATCAAAAGGTTGATCAACTCAGGTGTTGTCTCTAGAAGTACTGAAAGTACTGGAGAGCAAGTGATAACACCTGAAGTTCAAACCTCAACTACTGCCAGCACTGAAGAGAAGAAAACTGATAGTAGAAAAGGTTTGAAGACAACTAAAGAAGAGGTCAGGAAAGCAGGTACTAAAGGGAAGAAAACTGCTAGTACTGATGACAAACAGCTGAAGAACAAGTCTTCAGCAGTTTCATCTTCTTTAGTTGATGAGCAACATAAGATAAAGAAGAAGCCATGTGAAGTATGTGGCTTGTTCAATCATCTTACTGATGATTGTTGGTACAAAAGGGGTTCCAAACTCAAACAAAAGGAGGAAATTAAAGAGCTAATAAACAAAATGAAAAATGAGTTTGAAACCAAGTTTGTACTAGCAACATCAAAGCCTGAAACCCCTAAGCCTAAAGCTAAATCTAAAAAGAAAGTAGGGGTTACTCAGGCAACAGCTGAGGTTGCTCAAAAGAAGATAGTGCAACATAGGAATCCATCATCAGCAAGTCTCAATGTGTCTGAAGAGCTAAAAGCTTTATCACAAAGTCAGACACAACTGGTGATGATGGTTCAGCATCTAATGGGAAGAGTCAACCATTTAGATGCTCCTGTGTTGAAACCACAGAAAAGGAAATCCAAGCCAAAGGGTTCCTCTTCTACACTATCTTCTTCACCTTAGGCTGTTACACATAACACACCTGTTAGTGTTGCACCTATAGTTGAGAACAGACCCAAAACCAAACAGGTTTGGGTCTCTAAAACTAACTAACATGTGGTTATGATTGCAGGGTTCTTCAACATGCCAAAGAAGCATCTGGTATGTAGACAGTGGAGGATCCATGCACATGACTGGAAGCAGCTCCCTTCTTAATGACTACTCTCAAGGAAAGAAGGGATTTGTCTCCTTTGGCAATGATGCAAAGGGTTACATCATCGGAAAAGGCTTTGTTTCCAATGGGGAAATAAGGTTTGATGATGTTAACCATGTGGACAATCTCAAGTACAACCTCTTGAGTGTCAATCAAATGTGTGATAAAGGCCATGTTGCCCTTTTCACAACCCAGAACTGTCGGATTCTGTCATCCAAAGTTCTAAATTTGATTGACAAGGTGTTGGATGAATACACTCTCCTGAAGGCCAACAGGACAGGAAGAGTGTATGCCTTAGATCTTTCCAAAAAGATAGATCTAAAAGGCCATCCTTGCCTATTCTCCAAGGGATCTCCTCAAGAGTCTACTCTATGGCATAGAAGGCTGGGGCATGTTAATTTCAAGAACATGAATCAGCTGATAAGCCATGGTTTAGTAAGAGGATTGCCTTTGAAGGAGTTCAAGTGTGAAGACAACTGCACTGCTTGCTTAAAAGGAAAACAACACAAAGTTTCATTCCCTTCAATAGAAGAACCAAAGTCCACTGCCTGCTTGCAGCTCCTGCACATGGATCTCTTTGGTCCTGTCAGAGTGATGAGCATGGCAAAGAAGAAATACTGCCTGGTAATTGTGGATGATTATTCCAGGTTTGTATGGACTTTCTTCTTGCACTCCAAGGATGAAGCAGCAAGACTATCATGAACTTTGTGTTATTTGTAGAAAAGCAGTATTCCCTACAGGTCAAGTGTGTGAGGAGTGACAATGGAACATAATTTAGAAACCACACACTTGATGACTTCTACCTGTCCAAGGGAATTAAAAGGCAGTTTAGTATTCCTAGAACTCCTGAGCAGAATGGAGTGGTGGAGAGAAAGAACAGGACTCTCATTGAAGCTGCAAGGTCAATGTTGGCTGACTCACGGTTGCCACTGACCTTTTGGGCTGAAGCTGTCAATACAGCTTGCTATGTACAAAATAGAGCTTTAGTGAATAAGAGGTTGATGAAGACTCCTTATGAAGTACTTCATCATTTGGCTCCTCTGATTTCATTCTTTAGAGCCTTTGGGTGTCCATGTTTTATTCTCAACACTAGCAACCCACTCCAGAAGTTTGCTAGTAAGGTGGATGCAGGGTATTTTGTTGGTTATTCATCAACTTGCAAGGCATACAGAGTCTTCAACTATAGGACAAAGGTGGTTGAAGAAACTCTGCATGTTAAGTTCAATGAATCTCCAAAGGACAAGATTCCACAAAACCCTGTGGAGTTGTTTGATCTGGACATACTGCAATATGTTCCTTATCAACCTCCAGCTGTTGAGCCTGTCAACAGTTCTCCACCTGGTGGTACTGATGATGATGTAGTCAGTACTCACCTCTTCAGGATTAGTTACAACCTGCCTAAGTCCACTAAACCTGATGCTCCTATAGCTTCAGCAGTCCCATCCACAACAAATGCTGATGAGATTTCTGCATGCTCTACTTCATTTGAGCTGCCATCTCCTACATGGTTTCAAGAATCTCCATCAACATTTGGTGCTGCTGAAAGTCCTACAAACACTTGCACTGACATTATAGTCTATCAAGAGCTGAAGAATCACCCCACATCTCAAATCATTGGTGATATCAATGCTGGAGTTTCAACCAGGAGTCAATTGTCCAATTTCTGCTTCTATGCTCTCTTCATCAGTCAGCAAGTGCCAAAGAACTATCATGTTGCCTTAAGAGACAATGGATGGGTTGAAGCAATGCAGCTTGAGCTTCTTTAGTTCAAGAAACAGCAAGTGTGGGAGCTTGTTCCTTTACCCCAAGGGAAGTGTGCAATAGGCACTAAATGGGTATTCAGGAACAAAACAGATGATAAGGGCCAAATTGTCAAGAATAAGGCCAGGCTGGTTGTTCAAGGGTTTGCACAAGAGGAAGGCATCGAGTATGATGAGACCTTTGCTCCTGTGGCCAGACTGGAAGCAATCAGACTGTTCTTAGCTTATGCTGCCTTTCACAGTCTTAAGGTTTATCAAATGGACGTCAAAAGTGCCTTCTTATATGGGAAAATAAAAGAAGAGGTTTATGTGTGTCAACCACCAGGGTTTGAGGACAACAAACATCCTGATTGGGTGTACAAGCTTGATAAGGCTCTTTATAGACTGAAGCAAGCTCCTAGAGCTTGGTATGAGACACTATCAACTTTTCTTCTCCAAAATAAGTTCACTAGAGGCACCATTGATAAAACCTTGTTCATCAAGACTGTGGCACAGCATAAGCTCCTTGTTCAAATTTATGTAGATGACATCATCTTTGCATCCTCTGATCTAAGGTTGTGTGATGAATTTACAATGCTCATGAAGCAAAATTTTGAAATGAGTGCTATGGGGGAATTACAGTTCTTTCTAGGTTTGCAAATCAAACAACAGGCTGATGGTATCTTTATTCATCAGTCCAAATACACAAAAGAATTGTTGAATAAGTTTGATTTACAAACCTGCAAGCCCTGTTCTACTCCCATGAGCAGCATCACATAACTAGATGTAGATCAGAAAGGTAAAGCGGTTGATGAAACCCTTTACAGATGTATGATTGGGTCCTTGATGTACCTCACAGCTTCTAGACCAGACATCATGTTTGCAACATGTGCCTGTGCTAGATTTCAGGCTGCACGTAAAGAATCCCATTTGATTGCAGTCAAAAGGATCTTTAGATATCTGCAAGGTACCCAATCACTAGGTCTTTGGTATTCAACTGGACATTCTTGCAAATTAGTTGCTTTCTATGATAGTGACTATGCAGGATGCAAAGTCACCAGAAAATCCACTTCTGGTGGTTGCCAATTCCTAGGCAATTGTTTAGTTTCTTGGCAGAGTAAGAAACAAACATCAATTGGTACATACTGCTGAAGCTGAGTACATTGCTGCTGCAAGTTGTACATCTCAGATACTCTGGCTTCAGAACCAACTCTTGAATTATGGCATTACAGAGACTAAGACTCCATTATTAATGGATAGTGCTTCAGCTCTTTGCATTGTTAAAAATCCAGTCCAGCACTCTAGGACCAAAGATATAGAGATCAGACATCATTTTATTAGGGATTGCTATGAAAAAGGTCTGATTGATCCAAAGTTTGTGCCTAGTGCTGATAAGCTTGCAGATATATTTACTAAGCCTCTAGATAGTGCCACATTTCAAAACTTGGTCCTAAGGCTTGGTATGCTGCAGCTAGAATAATTTGACCAATTCTGATGCTCTCAGTTCACAAGTACTGATGAGCATTAGTATGCAAAGGTCAAATATAAGTACTGATGAGTAATTTAGTCTTCAGCATTTTCACAACTACTGAAGACTAAAATGCTTCAAAGTACTGATGTACATTATTTGTTGAAAACAACTGATGTAGTGAGGTGGATTACAACTACTGATGTATCATTTTCAAACAAATAAGTACTGAAGAACAAATTTTGTTCATAAGTACTGATGTGTAATCTTACACAAGTACTGAAGACAAAATTTGCTCACCAGCTCTGGAGTATTTCATCAGCACTTGTGAACATCTGATCATAAGAGCTGAAGGCATAAATATTCACAAGAGCTGAAGGGTCAATGAAACATCTGAAAGTCAGCCAAAGAGCTGATGAGTAAATGTGGAGGTCAGCATGAAACAACTGATTTAACGGAAACAGCTGATGAGTAATTTTACTCTTCAGCTGATGCCAACAGCTGCTGTTTCATACCCAAACAACTGAAGGACAAAACCATGTCTTCAGTAGTTTCACAACTACTAATGACTAACACCAAGTCCTTAGTTGTTTACAACAACTGAAGCAATACCATGTCTTCAGTAGTTCACAACTACTGATGTCAGTAGTTCACAACTACTGAAGGCTAACACCAAGTCTTCAGTTGTTACAACGTCTGAAGATGAAAACTAGGTCTTCAGTAGTTTATAACTACTGAATACTGACAACAAGTCTTCAGCCGTTTACAACATCTGAAGGACAAAACCAAGGTTTCAGTAGTTTCATCTACTGAAGACTAACACTAAGTCCTCAGATGTTACAACCACTGAAGGTTAAAAACCACGTCATCAGTAGTTTCAACAACTGATGACTAACACCAAAACCTTCAGTAGTTTTCTTTCAGCCTTTGCCATACCCTATAAATACCCAACCTTCAGAGCTTTTCTTTCTCACTTGACCTAACTTTTCAAAAACCTCTGAAAATCCCATACACCATTAATGGCGGCCATGCAACTCAAACCTCGACACAACTGTGTCGCACATCTTACCAAATCGCCTTTCTGGTCTAAGTTTCACAATGCCGTCGATCTGATGACCGATTCACCATACCAAACGGCATTCCTTCTCAACCCCACCATATACACCGATTCCTTGGCGGAGTTCTGGACGAACATCACAGTCCAAACCGGAGAGAACGATGGCGAGGTCTCTCTCCGGTCCTCCGTAAACAATCACCCAGTGGTTATCACTCCAGCTACCATTCGAGAAACCCTAAAGCTGGAGGATGCCACCTTCCCAACCTCTTACCCCAAAGGCACCCTCGATCTATGCTTCACAGCCAACGACTATCAGGGCGACCTCTCTGCCACCACCTTGTTGAAGAAACACTTCCCAGATCCCCAACGACTCATCTTCCACATGGGGAATGTGTGTCTGGCCCCCAAAACATCTTCATGGGACCAGATGTCAACAAGGTGGCAACAGGTATTGTATTCTATCTTTGAGAAACAACCACTTAATTTTACTGATATTATATTTTTGGAACTCAAAGATATGGCCACAAAACCCATTTCTAGCCGTTGGATCTTGTATCCTCGGTTCATAATGGCCATCATCGAGAGCCAGCTTAGTGCTGAGGGACTTGTTGGCACTGGGGTCCCTGCCATGGCTGTTCTAGCTGAGGTATACTACAGGCACAACACCGACCACACACTTAAATAGGCTGCCCGACTGCGAAAACCCATGCAGCAGGAACCCACAGCCTCCACCTCCAAATCCAAAGTCCCCACCAAGCCAAAAACCAAAAAGAAGCCCACAAAGGCTACTCAGGGAAATGAGTCCCCTGAGGATGCCCCTGCAACACAAAGGCAGGAAGTGGCTGCTGGTCAGATTCTCCCAGCAGTCATCACGACTCCACCCACCACAACCGCACAGGCTTCCTCTCAACAGGAACCTGATGCAACCACTTCAGGGGCACCCACACATCTGGGGTCTTTCTCACTTGAGGAGACTACCATTGAAATACACACTCCTCCCCATGTGCACACTGCTTCAAGCCCATCTCCTACTGAGACCACCCCACAAAGCCCTACACTAATAATCGCCAAAGTGTTGACCCATCTGAGCACTCCACCCTCTCCCCAGAAACCAATTCCAACTGGGGAGACTCCTATTGAAGAGAGGGTGGACATAAGTGCTGGTGGGAGCCCACAACACAGGGAATCACATGTCCAATCTCCCAGTGTGGCTAGGGAGATAGGATATTCTGGAGAGGCTGCCAGTTCCTCTGCATCAGCACATGAGCAAGAAGAAGCTGGTACAAGCAATAAGACCTCACCAGAGGCAACTGCCGATGATGGATCCAATCCGGAGGCTGGAAGTCCCCAGTACCAAGAACAAGGGGCACATGCAACTACTGAGCCACACTCAGTGCATGTACATCCTGACATTGTCAGGAGGTCAGATGATTCAGTTCATACTGATGATGACCTGAGCTTCTTCTTGTAGGGGTTTTAACATGTTTATCAAAGCTTCATACAACTTAGTTTATATGAAAACGCAGCGGATTTATATTTTAAAACATGTTATTAAGTTAGTTGTTAAACCATTTTAACAAACAACCCCAAGCCATGGATCTTTATACATAATGCATACAAATGAAAGAACAAGATAGATAAGAATCTACAACCTTTGTAGGTTCCTTAAACTCGAAAATGAGAGCTGTGAAAGATGACTTTGTGGCTGAAACTTCAAAGAAGAAGCTCTCAAGAGGCTATACCCGAAGCTTCTTCAAACACCCTTGATAGCTAGGAATCTTTGACACCGATTTTCAGCAAGCAAAACCTTTTGAATGCTGAAATATTTCAGCTCTTCAACCCTTTTGAATGCTGAAATGTTTTTGTTCTTCTTCTTCTTCAAGAACCCGTGAGATAGAGAGAGAGTCTTGAGAGAGGAGAGCTTTTTTGCATGCAAAAATGAGAATGTTGAATATCTTGGAATGTGTTAGCATGTTTAGTGTTTTGTATAGTTACTAGACAATGTAATGGAATCTCTTAATGCTTTGGGCGGCCGATCCATACATTGTATAGGGTCCCACCCTTTTTTTTAAAACTTAAACACACTTAAACACATATTTATTCCAAGTTTATAAAGTTTAAAACTAATTTTATAAACTTTATAAATTAAACACTCTTTTATTTGTTATCATTTAGTAACACTAAATAATGAAAAACAAATAATATCTCATGAACAATTATTCATATAATAATGTTCATTTGCATAAGCAATAATTTAGAAAATCCATTTTCTAAATTGGTGTCATTATTTATTTGTATGATCTTATCTACAAATAAATTTTCTATTGGTGTTTGACAAGCTTGTTATTGGGTATGACCCGACTTGGATCATATCACACTAGCCACATCAATTTAATATGTATCTTGGGCAGATCAATTCCTTCAATCTCCCACTTGCACAAGATTCATAAAAGATTGATGTAAGCAGCAAATAATGCCTAGCAACGGTTTGCTACCCCTAATGTATATGACTAAGTGCCATTCAATAACATCATCCCTTTCAAGTACCTTACTTGAATATGATTTAGGTGAATCAATCATCTATCCTTTTGTTCAGATGTCATGTTAAATCCAAGAGACACAGAATTGTCATTCTCCGATGATTTAACTTTTATAGGCCTTAGACATCTAACTCTCAACGAATAAGAGGAACAAATTCCATCTTGACTACATACGTCTCTCACAATCACATCATATCATTCCTGAACTCAGCCTTATGTACTGCCAATTTTTTAGAACAACAAAGTACTAAGTCAAAGCACAATACTTGGTGAATATCAAGACCCAATATGTATCTCAGGTCTGAGGATACAATGATATTCGCCTTTACTCAATATCTCTTATGACAAATCACAAAGATTCCATGCAGAAATAATTAAGAGCGGGTCAGTCCAATATCTATATCCCATAGATATCAATGAACCTTGGTAGCAACCTCTTGCTCTATATTCATACTTTATGAACATCAACCAATCCAATTTCATTATAGTCTTACATTCATAATTGTTCCCACAAGTATGATCGACTACGGACGTTTAGAATAACTTATTTATTCACGGATTTAAACATGCTAAAATAGAAGAACAAATGAAATTATAACCATATAATTAAGTCAAATAACATAGGTTCCAATATTTAAATATAAAATACAACATCAAACCCAGTCACTTGAATATCTAAGTCCCATGGCACAAGCATGGCCTTCATGCTTTGCCCTTTCAAAGAGCTTTGTGAGTGGATCCGCAATGTTTTTATCAGTGTGGACTTTGCGAATACATATCTTTCCTTTTTCAACTTCATCCCTTATGTAGTTGAATCTCAGTTCAATGTGCCGAGTCTTTTGATGAGCACGAGGTTCCTTGATTTGAGCAATCGCACCCTCATTGTCACAAAAGATCTCTAGGGGATCCTGAATGGAAGGGACTACCCCTAGATCAGCTATGAATTTCTTCAGCCATGCAGCTTCCTGTGCTGCCATTGAAGCGGCGACGTATTCTGACTCTGTAGTGGACAACGCTACGACTTCTTGCTTTGAGCTTTTCCAAGAAACAGCTCCGCCATTCAGAATAAAGATGTACCCTGATTGAGATCGTGAATCATCTCGATCGGTTTGGAAACTCGCGTCCGTGTAACCTTTTACAACGAGATCCTCTTCACCAGACCCGTAGATCAAGAACATATCCTTAGTCCTCCTTAGGTACTTCAGAATGTTCTTGACAGCCATCCAATGACTATCACCAGGATTTTGCTGGTATCTACTTGTCATGCTTAAAGCGCATGACACGTCTGGTCTAGTGCATATCATTGCATACATGATGGATCCTATAGCAGATGCATATGGGATTGCCTTCATTCTATTTTGCTCCTCCTTTGAGCTTGGACATTGAGTTGTACTCAATATTGTCCCTCTTTGAATAGGTACACTACCTTTCTTAGAGTTTTCCATCTTGAACCTTTTCAAGATTTTGTCAATGTATGCACTTTGATTCAAACCAATCAGCCGCCTTGATCTATCCCTATAGATCTTTATTCCCAGAATATAGGCAGCTTCATCAAGATCCTTGATGGAAAAACAACTTCCAAGCCAGGTTTTTACACCTTCCAAGGTTGGGATGTCATTTCCAAATAGTAGTATGTCATCAACATACAATACTAGGAAGGTTATTATGCTCCCACTAGCCTTCTTATACACACAAGCCTCATCAGCGTTTTGGATGAAGCCAAATTTCTTTATCTCCTCATCAAAACGGTGATTCCAGCTTCTCGATGCTTGCTTCAATCCATAGATTGATTTCTTTAACTTGCATACTTTATCAGGATGTTTTGGATCGACAAAACCTTCAGGCTGAACCATATAGACATCTTCCTCAAGATATCCATTTAGGAAAGCGGTTTTGACATCCATTTGCCAAATCTCATAGTCATAATGAGCAGCTATGGCAAACAATATCCTTATAGACTTTAGCATTGCAACAGGTGAGAAGGTTTCATCATAATCAACCCCTTGAGTTTGAGTGAAACCCTTTGCTACAAGTCTAGCTTTGTAAGTATCCAAGTTTCCATGCATATCGGTTTTCTTCTTGAAAACCCATTTACTTCCAACTACTTTGGAATTAAGAGGTGGTACAACAAGTTCCCAAACTTGATTGTCATACATGGATTGCATCTCAACGTTCATGGCCTCAAGCCATTTGTTACAATCCAAATTGGACACTGCATCATGATATGTGGTTGGTTCATCTGAATCTACCACGTAGCATCCATCCATGAAAATTCCGTATCTTTCAGGTGGATTACTAGTTCTACCACTTCTGCGAACGTTTTGTGTGTATTGATCAACCGCTTAATCATTCTCAACATCCTCATATTAAGTGCTAGTTTCAACCAAACGTGCATCGGGCTGTGAATCTTGATCCTCCTCAAGATCCACTGTTCTACTGCTAGTTTCTTCCATAAGGAACTTTGTTTCTAAGAACTCACCCTTTCTGGCAACAAACACCTTTTGTTCCAGTGGATCATAGAAATAATATCCCATAGAATCTCTAGGATATCCAACAAAGATACACTTGGTGGATCGGACATCTAATTTGTTTGGGGTGGGAGTCTTAACATAAGCCTCACAACCCCAGACCCTTAAGTATGATAGGGATGGAACTCTTCCATGCCATATCTCAAAAGGTGTCTTTTCCACCTTTTTGGTTGGGGCCATATTCAAAATACGGGCCGCGGAGAGCAAAGCGAAACCCCAAAATGATAGAGGCAATGTGCTTTTAGCCATCATAGATCGAACCATATCCAATAAGGTTCGATTCCTCCTTTCAGACACACCATTATGTTGTGGTGTTCCAGGTGGAGTGAGTTGTGAGACAATCCCACAACTCCTAAGATGATCTTGAAAAACATCACTTAGGTATTCACCGCCTCTATCGTACGGAGAACTTTAATTGATTTGTTGAGTTGATTTTCTACTTCATTCTTGAAGATTTTGAACATTTCAAAAGCTTCATCTTTGTGCCTTAATAAGTACACATACCCATAGCGACTATAATCTTCGGTAAAGGTAATGAAGTATCTCTCACCATTCCTAGTCATTGGCTTAAAAGGACCACATACATCCGAATGTATGATACCTAATAAATCTTTCGCCCTTTCGTTAGTTCCACTAAAGGGTGCCTTAGTCATTTTTCCTTGTAAACAAGATTCACATACATCAAATGAATCACATTCATTTGTTTTTAAAAGACCATTCTTTTGAAGCGTTTGTATACGTTTCTTATTTATATGACCAAGACGACAATGCCAAAGGTAGGTATCACTCAAATCTATTTTGAGTCTTTTGGTGGTTGCTTGGTATATAGAGCTATCATATGTTGTGTTTTCAAGAACCAATTCATAAATGCCATTACAAGGTATAGCCTTAAAATAAAATACATGATTTAAAGAAACATGAATATCATTGTCAACAAACTTGAAATCATAATCATATTGTCTTAAACGGAAAACAGAAATTATGTTCCTAGTCAAGCTAGGAGCATATAATACATTATTTAAAATAACTTCCAAACCACTTGGAAGTTTCAAAATGTAGTCTCCTTGGGCTTCCACGTGAACCTTTGCACCATTGCCCATGAAGAGACTTATTTCCCCTTTTGCATAATGCTCATTTCTTCTGAACCCCTGCAACAAATTACAAATGTGAGTTCCACATCCGGTATCTAATACCCATGTGTTAGAAGAAATAATATTCAGCTCAACATGTATCATGTAAATTATACCTGAGGTTTGCCCCGCATCCCTCTTTTCTCTCAACTCTTTGAGATAGACTGGACAATTTCTCATCCAATGCCCTATCTCACCACATTTGAAGCATGGGTCGTTCACAGCAACCTTTTGCTTCTTCTCCTTGGGCTTCGGAGGTTGCGCCCTAACAGCCATCTTCCCCTTTCCCCCAACATGCCCCTTTCCTTTGGCAACAGTTGCCTTAGGAGGGGGTAGAGACCTTCTCTTTCTCCCACCTTCATTTATGGTGAGAACGGGTACCCTTTTACCCATTCCCGCCTCAGCTGATTTGAGCATAGAATGAAGTTCATTTATGCTCTTGTCCCATCCGTTCATGTTGTAGTTCATGACGAATGCCTCAAACTTTTTAGTTAGGCCATTAAGAATCAAATCCGTGGCCAACTCTTTTGAGACGGGAGAGTTCAGCCTTTGAAGGCGGTCGATGTGGATTTTCATCTTAAGAACATAAGATGAAACTGATTGGGATTCCTCCATCCGACATGCATTAAGCGCTTGAACCGTTTCGTAGCGCTCCACTCTAGCTTGTTGCTGGAACGTTTCCCGCAACTGAGTGATCATGTCATAAGCTCCATGGAGCTCATACTCCTTTTGGAGTTCGGGTGTCATACTTGCTAACATTAGGCAAGAGACTTGGACGGAGTCTTCCACATATCTAACCCAATCATTATACGCTTCCACATCTTCCTCGTCAGGTTCATTGGGGATGGGGTCATCAAGGATGTAGGCCCGCTTTTCTTGCTTGAGAACGATTCTCAAGTTGCGGTACCAATCCATGAAATTGTTAGGTGTTAGACGATCCCTTTGAAGGATCGCCCTTAGGGATTGGTTGTTTTGGTTTGGTACATCGTTATTAGCGTTGTTGTTGTCGGCCATCTACAATATTTTACAAAGTTCCATTAGTAATCGTTGATATAATTATATTTCATTTATCAATACCCTTTATGTCTCATAGACCATTAATAAATAAAATTTTAGCATCCAACGTTATATTTAAATATTGGTTAGGTGACCTTTATCCCATTATTTAAATAAACAAGGTAGTCATAAATGACAATTACAACCTATTGTAACTTCTAGTGGTATGGGATCGTTTGAACATCTTATGTTTATAACGGCATGTTTATCCCATCAACACCTTTTGTAAAACATATTTTAGGTGATCCATTCAATATATTTTACAAATCAAGTTGTCCTACTTACACACACGTTGAGTTTACTACATAAGTGGTTAGGTGACCTTTATCCCACAAACATGGTATTCTCACCCCAAGTTACAAGTTCCCTCAAAGTGGTTAGGTGACCTTTATCCCACTAAGAGTTTGCAAGTAACCTAAGTGTTGTGTAAAAGGATGGTGTTTAACTTGTTATCAAAAGGGATTTAAAATTCACAATTCTTGTTTAGAAAAGTCTATGTACCATATGATTGTATGCATTCAACCATATGGTATCCTATTGGTTCTTTTAAATAAAACCCATTTTTTTTTGCAAACCATTAACTCTTTTTATAGAACCATTCTATTTATGCTTAATGATTTGAGAACCAATTACTTGTTTATTGTTTGTTTTAGTTGACGGTTTGTTAATCACATCCAAATATTCAAAACAAACATCATCATATGCATTCAACCAAACATAAACAAAACAAGTCATATATGCATAACAAAGCATACTAAGTTGATCACACTTGTTTAGCCAAAACAAGTGTGTCAAATGGTCATGTCCTAAGGGTTTAGAGTCATGACACATGGTTGACCAAAGGGACTCCCACTTGAAACCATATCTTCAAGAATCCTCTTTGTCCATCTTTTCTTCAAGTCTTGATCTTGAGCTTCCTTACAAGATATGTATCCTAATACATTTTTCTAGTAAAGATAAACTCCTAATCTATTTATTACAAACCATATGAATAAATAAATTACAAGACTTTGACTTGAAACAAAATTAAATTATTACATGCCCAAATGAATATAACATGACAACCAATCATTCAATCCAAATGGTCTAGGCTTTGTTATGCATAATCAACAACAACATGAGCAAACATACTAAGAAATCGATTTTTCAGCCCCTTTTAGCCCATGTTTTTGGCCAACATAAACCAAGAACAAGTGGGTTAAGAACACATAAACAACCATATAATAAACTAGAGTTTTAAAGATCCTTGTATGCATAAAGTAGCATCTTTAAAACACCATAAGGGGTCAAAATCCAGCCTCTAACTCACCGATGTTTGGTGTCAAGCACCACAAAAACCGTGAACTAGAAGGTAATACATGTATGCATATGTATAAGTGGCTCTTGATGCCATTGTAGGGGTTTTAACATGTTTATCAAAGCTTCATACAACTTAGTTTATATGAAAACACAGCGGATTTATATTTTAAAACATGTTATTAAGTTAGTTGTTAAACCATTTTAACAAACAACCCCAAGCCATGGATCTTTATACATAATGCATACAAATGAAAGAACAAGATAGATAAGAATCTACAACCTTTGTAGGTTCCTTAAACTCGAAAATGAGAGCTGTGAAAGATGACTTTGTGGCTGAAACTTCAAAGAAGAAGCTCTCAAGAGGCTATACCCGAAGCTTCTTCAAACACCCTTGATAGCTAGGAATCTTTGACACCGATTTTCAGCAAGCAAAACCTTTTGAATGCTGAAATATTTCAGCTCTTCAACCCTTTTGAATGCTGAAATGTTTTGTTCTTCTTCTTCTTCAAGAACCCGTGAGATAGAGAGAGAGTCTTGAGAGAGGAGAGCTTTTTTGCATGCAAAATGAGAATGTTGAATATCTTGGAATGTGTTAGCATGTTTAGTGTTTTGTATAGTTACTAGACAATGTAATGGAATCTCTTAATGCTTTGGGCGGCCGATCCATACATTGTATAGGGTCCCACCCTTTTTTTAAAACTTAAACACACTTAAACACATATTTATTCCAAGTTTATAAAGTTTAAAACTAATTTTATAAACTTTATAAATTAAACACTCTTTTATTTGTTATCATTTAGTAACACTAAATAATGAAAAACAAATAATATCTCATGAACAATTATTCATATAATAATGTTCATTTGCATAAGCAATAATTTAGAAAATCCATTTTCAAAATTGGTGTCATTATTTATTTGTATGATCTTATCTACAAATAAATTTTCTATTGTGTTTGACAAGCTTGTTATTGGGTATGACCCGACTTGGATCATATCACACTAGCCACATCAATTTAATATGTATCTTGGGCAGATCAATTCCTTCACTTCTTTGATGTAGTTGCTCAAAACACAATTCTTGAGAGGAGGTGAGCAGACTCAAAGAGCTGCTTGCAAAATTCTCCCAAGAAGCAAGTCCATCTGCCACCATAAACCCACAGATGGCACCTTCACCCGAAGGTCTCACAGACACTCAGCCACTCCCACAAACTCAGCCACCTGCCCCTGCTTCTGGCTCTAGCTCTCAGGAACAGAACCCTCCTGAGCAGCTAGATGCTATCTTCCAGAAATCCCTGCCTCTCATCACACCTATAATCACAGAAATTGTGATGAAAACCATTGATGAGAGGCTTCCCACTTATATACAACCCATGGTGGAGGTTGCTGTTGCTAAAGCACTTGCTGATAGTCAAACCCCAACCAATGCACCCAAAAAGGAGAGACATCAGTGCAAGTTAAGAGGAAGAGGGTGGAGGAAGAGATAGAAGTAGGGAGAGAGGAGGCAACTGAGAGGGAGAGGTCTGAGGAGACGGGTAGGGAGAAGGGGAAGGAGAAGGTGAGGGAGGAGAGAGCTCAAATAGAAGTGGCTGAAATAGTGTCACTTATCAAAGAAGAGAGGAGAGAAGAGAGAGGAGGGAGAAAAGGTAGAGAAGACTGACTCTGATCTAGCAGCCCTTGTCAAGGAGGCTGATGCTGAACAAAGCAGATCAATGGACTCTGTCATTGATCAGCTGTTCAGGCATGGCTTTGACAAGGACACTGCCTTGCTAGATCAGGAGATCAGAAATATGGAGAGAAAAGAGATTGAGTACCGATGGTCTACTTATAGCCAAGAGGACAAAAAGAGACTCGAGGCTATGAGTAGATTCATTTCGAAGTATCTGGGCAGGCCAGTCCTTGATGTCAAAGCTTGGACCAGGGACAGAATCTTGGCTATAGCCACCAAGATCTGTTCAGCTGGTGATTTCACCAAAGGACTGGTCGCTGAGGCCCTCTCAGAAGCCGGTGCTGGGAACAGGACACTGCTAGCAAAACAGACCAAACCATCTCTTATCTCTAGATTGCTAGCAGTGCCTGCCAACATTCCCACACCAACAACCCAAACACAACCCACAAAACCAACCCCTTCACCATCAAAACCCGCAGCCAATGATCCACCCTTGAAGAAGAAGAGAAGGGTGTTGAGGCTGCAAGAAGAAGAAGAAGAGGAGGAGAGGAGGATAGACTGCCTCTTTCAGCAGTCATCCCTCTACCCAAAGCCAAACCTCAAACCATCACTCCTACCTCACAAAAGGATACTGTGAGGGTTAAGCTAGAGGAAGAGGAGCAGCAAAGACTACACGATGAGGAGATGCTGAAAAGCATTGACAAATCCTATGCTACTTCTACTTCCATTATGAATATGAAGAAGGAAGCTCTGAGACTCTTCACTCTCAAGCAAACCTTTCAATATGACAAGGAGAGAGTGAGGACTTGGCCTGATCCTAGGGTGGCTCACAGGATAATTAAGAAAGATATGCCTGTGAGATACAAGAGCCAATTTAAGAAGATTGTAGATGAAGTGATCTCTGTGGCTCTTGTAATAATACCCTGGGAAATAGTAGAGGAGTTCGAGAGAGCCTATAGAGCCAACCAATCACCCCAAACAATGTTAGATAATAGGGTGGTTAGGAAAGGGTTGGTTTATAAGAGGCTTGAGAACTTCCATAGGGATGAGCTCAACTTGTTGTTAGAAGGAAGACATCCAGATGAATTTGCATATAGGAAATCACAAAAATTGAGCTCAAGAATGGCAAACAGGCCAAGTTTGTCTCAGAGCTGTATGGCCGTGAAGGGTTATTCGATGGTGTGGCTGAAGACTTGACTAAAGAAGAACAGATGATATTCCTTCAAGCCTACACCAGAGAATCCTACAAGGCTTGTACGAGGGAGGTAAGTCTCATGGATGGGACAACAACCCTGTGTCCAGTTCCAAAGACAGGGCTCCCATCCACACTTAGCCAAACAAATATCAGAGACTTTCTCCCAGGCCAGTGCTTATCAGGGTCAACTTCTGATCTGATCCAGAAGGAAATAGACCAATCTTTATGCCAACAATAAGTGGGACAGTAAATAACTTAGAGGTTTTGGCTGCATTGGTTCAGGGGGAGTTTGTTGGACCAAAAGAACCAATGAGCCAAGATCAGGAAAATCTCTAAGTCCCACATGACATCACAACAACTGCTGAAGACTTCATCAGCAGTTTGACAAAGTCTGAGGAATCAACAGCTGAAGATCAAAGATCTGAAGTACAACAGCTGAAGATCCCAAAGTACTGAAGATAATTACTGAAGTCTGAAGTACTGATAAATACAAGTACTGAAGACTTCAAGTGCTGAAGACAAGTGCTGAAGATCAAAGTCTGAAGAACTGAAGAACTGAAGATCAACTACTGATGCACAAAGTCTAAAGACAATGACTGAAGACATCAGCTGATGACAACTACTGAAGTCATCAGCTGATGAATCATCTGAAGACCAAAGTCTGAAGACCAAAGTGCTGAAGCTTCAGAATTTGTCACAACAGCTGAAGAAGTCTTCTTCAGTTGTTGTGATGGTTTTTCTTTTCAGTAGTTTTATGTTTTTCCTTTCAGTAGTTTGTACAACTGCTGAAGAGTTTGTTCTTCAGCTGTTATAGTTCAGTAGTTGTAAACGACTGAAGAGTTTGTTCTTCAGTCGTTGTAGCTTTTCAGTAGTTTCCTTTTCAGTACTTGTAATAGGTAGAACACTTAGGAATTTTGTAAGAAGATGTCAGCTGTTGTGACATCTTCAGTAGTTTAAGTGTTCTATCAGTAGTTAGTTAAATAACTGTTAATGTCAGTGGAATCTGACAACAGTATGGGTCTTTTGCCTATAAAAGGGCAGTGACCTGATTGTATTCTACGCCGAAACAAGTGACAAACAGAATATTATTCGTTTTAGGCAGAATTATTCTCTCTCTCTACATTTACTTTACATGCAATATTCCTTATGTTCTTGCATTAATTGCTAATTATCATGCTAAATCCGCTACGAACACAACCTAATTGATCAAACTAGAGGCTGAGATCCTGTTAAAAAGATAGGAATACATCAAAGCAAAGGTTAAAGCGAAACCTCAAAACCTAAGCTTATGAAGCCTAAGGTAAAGGAGAACGATCCATGCTTTGAGTATGGAGAGATAGGACAATAAAAGGGAATTGTCCCTCCTATCTCAAGGAGTTGAAAAATAAGAGGAATGCTGGGCAAACCTCAAATACAATTTTCATGATTCACATTGTATTAAATGTCATTTCTTCAAACACATGGGTATTGGATACCCGATGTGAGACTCATGCTTCCAATTGTTGCAAAAGGGTTCAAAAGAAATGTGCGCTTCAAGGAAGGAAACTCTATTTTGAGACTTTCAAATGGTTTGGAAGTTGTTCTTAAAACATTTTGTATGCACCTAGTTTGACTAGGAACATAATTAATGTTTCCTATTAAAACAATATGGTCATGATTTAAAGTTTGTAAATAATGGTATTAAGTTTTATGGATGATGTATTTCATTTTAAGGATATGCCTTTTAATGATATTCATGAATTAGTTCATGATAATTCGTCCTATAATAACTCATTATACACATTAAGCACCAAGAGACTTAAAATGGGTTTAAGTTATTGTTATCTTTGACATTGTCATCTTGGTCACATAAAATTGGATTCAAATACTTCAAAAGAATGGTCTTTTGGAAGCAAATGAAAATGTTTCATTTGATAAGTGTGAACCAATAGATTTATTAGGTTTTATACATTTGGATGTATGTGGTCCTTTTAAAACAATGACAAAGATTGGTGAAAGATACTTCATTACTTTTACCGATGATTATAGTCGCTATTATTGTGTGCACTTGATGACACATAAGAATGAAGCTTTTGAAATGATCAAAATCTTCAATAATGAAGTTGAAAATCAACTCTACATAACTAGCTAAGTTCTTCATTCTGATAAAGGAGAGACTGAACCCTATTTGGATATGGTTCAATTTATTATGGCTATAAGCTTACCACCTTTATCATTTTGGGTTTTCGCATTGCTCTCTGAGGCTCATATTATGAATATGACCCGGACAAAGAAAGTGTATATTAGTTGAGAAGCCACAGAGACTGTATGGGATACTGTTTCTTTGACACAACGAAGCAAAAGTATTTATTGCTCGAAAGGCTAAGTTCTTGGAAACCGAGTTCTTTATGGAAGGAATGACGTATAGAACTGTGGAACTTGATAAGGATCAAAATCCAAAAGCCGGTACACTTTTGTTTGACACTAGCTACCAACAAGAGGTTGTTGATGATGATCAAGAGGTTGATAAATACACACAAAACGTTCACAAATCTGGTAGAGTTAGTATTCCATCTGAAAGATATGGATATTCCGTGAATGGATGCTATGTGGTTGACCCCTATAGGCTAACCATATACCAAGATGCTATGTCCAATTTGGATTGAAACAAGCATCAAGAAGGTTGTGTATATATGAAAGCTAGTGGGAGCATAATTGTATTCTTAGTGTTGTATGTTGATGACACACTACTATTTGGAAATGATATTCCAACCATGGTAGGTGTTAAAACCTACCTTGGAATATGTTTTTCCATATAAGATCTCGTTTAAGCCGCCCATGTTTTGGAATAAGGATCTATAAGGATAGATCTAGGTGGTTAATAGATTTAAACCAAATTGCATATATTGATAAAATCATGAAAATGTTCAAGATGGAAAACTCTTAGAAAGGTATGGTACCTATTCAAAGAGGGACAATGTTGACTACGTCTCAATGTCCAAGCTCATAGGATGAGCAAGATCGAATGAAGGATATCCCATACGCATCTGCTATAGGATCCATCATTTGTGTCATGATATGCACTAGACCGGACGAGTCATGCTTATTAAGTATGACAAAGTAGATACCAATAGAAATAACCATTGGATGGTTGTTAAAAGTATATTGAAATACCTTAGTAGGACTAAGGATATGTTTCTAATATATGGATCTGTTGAAGAGGAAGTCGTTGTAAAGGGTTACACGGATACGGGCTTCCAAAACTGATCGAGATGATTCTCGATCACAATCAGGTGTACTTCCATTATGAATGGAGGAGAGGTATCCTTGAAATGTTGAAAGCAGGATACGGTAGCATTGTTCACTATAAATCCGAATACATAGCCACTTCATTGGCAGCTTGGGAAGCTGCATGGATAAGTTTGTCCATTGCTTATCTAGGGATGGTCTCTACCATTCAAGACCCCCAAGAAATATTTGGTAATTCGTGGGTGGGATTGCTCAAATCAAGGAACCCCGTAATTATCAAAGACTAAGCACCTTGAGCGGAGATTCAACATCATAAGGGATGGAGTTGAAAAGGGGTAAAGATATGTATTCATAAAGTTCATAAAGATCAAAACATTACGGATCCACTCACGAAGCTCCTTGTGAGGGCAAAGTATGAGGGTCATACTTGTGCCTTATGACTTTGATATTCTAGTGATTGGAATTGATCTGTTTAGTATTTAAAGTATGGAACAATTGTAATTTTAACTCTTTTTATGTTTAGTTATGTTCCCCTTTAGCATGTTTATATCCATGAATATATTTATTATTCTAAATGTCCGTAGTCATATTTGTGGGAACAAATATGAACGTAAGACTATTATGAACATGGATTGGTAGATATTCATAAGGCATGAATATAGAGCAATTGGTTGCTGCCAAGGTTCATAGATGTTCGTGGGATACATATTGGACTGACCCGCGTCTCAAATCTTACTACATGGAATCTTATTGATTGATCATAAGTAAATTTGAGTAAAGGCGAATATCATTTGGTATCCTCCGACCTGAGATACATATTGGGTTTTGATATTCACCAAGTGTTATACCTTGAGCTAGTTCTTCACTGCTCTGAAATAATGGTCAGTACATAAGGCTATGTTTAGGTATAACATAAGGTGATTGTGAGAAACATATGTAGTCAGGATGGAATTTGTTCCTCTTATTCATTGAGAGCAAGACGTCTAAGGCCTGATTATGTTAAATCAACAAGGAATGATCATTCTGTGTCCTTGGATTTAACATGACATCTGTAACAAAAGGATAGATGATCGATTCACCTAAATCATTTCAAGTTTGGAACTTGAAGGGGATGATGTTATTGAATGGCTTTAAAGTCATGAGTATTAAGGGTAGTAAACCGTTGTTAGGTGGTATTTACTGCTTGCAACAATCGCCTATGAATCTTGTGCAAGTGGGAGATTGTTGGATCCTGTATGCCCAAGACACATAGAACATTGATGTGGTTAGTACGTCATGATCCAAGTCGGGTCATACCCAATAACAAGCTTAGCAAACACCAATAAATATTTATTTGATGATATGATCATGCAATTAAATATGAGCACCTAATTAGAAAATGGGTTTTCTAATTTAAAGAAATGAGAGATAGAACAAATTATATGGATAATTTGTTCATGAATTATTATTATTTACATTGTTATTTAAATGGTTAAATAACAACAAATAATATATGTTCTTATGTTATACATTAAAAGGGTTTAATCATACAACATATCACATCTTAATGTAATTAGTTGGTTTTATATTTTAGGGTGTATAAGTTATATAATTAAAAGGTTAATTATATATATCTTATCATCTAACTAATGAACATTAATAATGTGCCTTGTGTTACATAATTAAAAGGGTTAATTATGTAACAAGTCCACTCAACTTTTAATGTGTTACAAGTATTTTAAAAATGGGTGAACTTGGGTTTTAAAAAAGCTGAATTCGGCCCCCCTTGGTCTCCCCATTTTTTTGTCTTGAAAATACAACACTCATTAAGAGTGTAGTTGAGTGGTAGAGTGCAAGCATCATCCTCCTATCTCTCTCTTTTCACAAGATGAACAACTAGAGAAAAGCTCCTCCTTCTCTCCTCATTCACGGCTGAAACAAGGGGTTTTGAACCCCTTTTGGTCGTTTTCTTGGGTATTCTAATGATCCAAGATATGCTCCTTCATTGGTATGAAGTAGAAATGGTTTTCTTTCTTCCACCCATTGAAGAACTCGGCTGGAAACAAGGTTCCACCAACCATCCCCTCATCAACATCATCCCAATCAGCATAAACTCTGATCCTATCTCACCCATTCAACAACATGTATCCCCAACACTATTATCCTCTTCCTCTCAAAACACCCAGCCTATCTCTCTTGAACAACAAAAATCCCCATCAGTTTCTCTCCCAGCCTAATAAAATACACAACCATTCTCACCTTCCAAATCATATCCCCTATTCATCCACTCCCACCAACACCTAAACTGGCATCCCCGGAAAGTGCAAACACTGAACCCGTTGACATAACCGAGTCTCTAAACTCTGTTCACATAGGAGAGACTGAGTTGATGTCTCATGCAAGCACTATTCCTGGTTCAGTCACCAATTCTGAGAACCAAGTGTTGTCAGATCACACTGAACCCATATCTCCAAGTCTTGATGATCAGTAATTGTCTCAACAGAAACATCAAGAGCCTGATGATCAAATAGTTAAGCACTGCTCAAGTTTAGCAAGTGATGCTCCTACTGAGAAGAATGATGATCAACCTGCTGATGAACCAATGGAAGAAGAACAAGAAAATGAAGTGGATGTGATTGCTTATAATGAAGATGACATAAGTGATAAAGACATCCCTGTAAGCAAGAGTTATTCGGTTGCTGAGTACAATAAGTTGGTACTCAAATCAAATAAAAGAAAACAAAGAATTCAAGAGCTGAAAGGGATCATTAAAGAGAAGGATAAAGAACTGATAAATCAAGAAGCCAGACTGAAAAGGCTTAGACAAGATGCACAAAGTAACAATGAAGTGATTGATGCTTTGCTCAAACATGAACAAGAACTGCAAGAAGCTATGAGATATGAGAAAGATGAAAAGGAACAGCTAATTTCTAAAGTAGAGCATATCACTGATAATGTATCTGCAAAAGCTAAGCTGATCAAGGAGAAAGATGAAGAGATTGATCAGTTGAAAATGAAAATTAATGCTTTAGAATAAAGGTTGCCCCAAGTGTTAAACAAACTCGAGACTCTTCTGAAGCTTCAAAGAAACTTATTCTTTATTCTCGAAAGAGAAAATACATGGGTGCTACTAAAAAGAAGGTGATCAATATAGAAGATACCCCTGAAAACCAAAGCACACATCTCCTGAACACACACCTTCAGTAGATTTATCTACTGTGAAGGCCATCACTGAGAAGGATGAAGAGAGTGATGCTGAATGGAATGAGTTAATCAAGTAACTCCCCAATAGAACAGAAAGTTACCAAGGCTGATGATCTTCTTACAACAAGAGATATTCTAGAAGAAAGGCCCGAGTCTACTATGTTCATGACCCTTATCAACCATGGTTTTCCTTATGACATGGTTGAAAGGATGAATGTCAGTGAATTGAAAGAGATGTTGAAGGAGTTTGAGCTTGCAAGGTTTATCATACCAAACTGTGACTATGAAGCCTTCACTACCTTTAAAGCCATTCAGAAGGTCAAGAAAGAGTTAGGGCACTGTGACACAGCAAAGCTGAGCAAGTACAACATGATTTACTTGTTACAAGGCCATAACTACAAACCACATGAGCTCAAAGGAAGAAATGTTGGTGAACTAAGGAGGATGATGGAGCATGTTATGAAGGTGGAACTAGACACTGGTGTAAAGTTCAGAACTGAAGCTCCTCACCCCTGCATAGATCACTACAACAAAGCTACTAAAGAACTTGTGGTGGTAGAAAGCAAAGACCAATTCAAGGGTAAAGAAAAGCTGATCAGAGAACCAAGAGAAGTGATTCCAGGCAATGTATGGCCTCTTGGAACCACTGTGAGGGAAATCACTGAAGAAAAATCTACCCTGATTCAGCTCTTCAATCATATAACAGCTCCCAGTTCTGTGGAAGAAAACAGAATTATGGCATGGAAATATGATCCAGACTGGGACTGTGCAATTATAAAAAGAACATCAGGAAGAGTTGAATACTTCCATGATGTATTCTCAGTATTGTGTCTATCAGAAGCCGATCTCAAAGACCTGCAAAGCCTCACCATCAGCAATTACCCAATACACCCAAGAGGGAGAGACTTCTTAACCATTGTAGGTAAATTAAATACTAAGTTCAAAGATGATGTGCATACAGAAGCAAAATGAGAAGATGTTGAGCACCATAAAAGAATTAAAGGCACAAAAGATACAAAGCCAATGCCTCAGAGTTTGTAGATGAAGAATTTTTGCGAAGGATTGGCTACAACAACAGAGCAACTGCAACAATTAAGTCTATTGAGGGAAACCAATACACATACCCAATTACCGAATGGGGTTATGTTGAAAAGACAAAAGAACTGATTCTGCTGAGAAACGCAGAGAACAAAAAAGCAGACATAATCAGGATCTTTGACCCAATAGAAATCAAGTTGCTTCATCCCAGCTACACTTCATACCTATATGACAAATACTTTCCAAAGCTGAATGATGAAAAGGCCCAAAATGACCTGTTCCTCCATGTCCATATAATTCAAGTGGTTGACAAGCTCCATGCTAAAGCCTATAAGAGGAGAAGATTCACCCTGGATTACTTAAAGGAACAATTTTTGAAGAAATAACTGAACTAAGGATATCTGAACAAGATGAGTTAGAAGTGGTGCTGAACAACAAAGTGTTGGACACACTCACAATAGAAGAAGATATTCTGGGTCTAAGCTATGAGACTTTGAAGAAGATGAGAAAGATGAAGATCAACTTCTTATATGATGATCAGAAGTCTGCTGTGTCATACTTCTACAACAAAATCATATCCAGAGTCAAGGAGCTATCAGTTTTGAAAGATTAATTGCAACAAGCAAAGCCTAAGGGTGAGTATTGTTAGATCTAGGACTTGTGGGTCTAGATCAATTTGTATAGGCTTAGCTCTTTAACCAATTCTTGTAATGAATATTGTAAGTATCATTAATTATGCATGCATTTATTGTATATGCTAACCCATATATGTATGTGTTATTTTGATTAATTGCAGGATCAAATATCATACTTAGTCAATTTCTTGAAAATTGACTAAGTGTAAGAAACATCTATGGATGAACATTCTGCTCTTCCGTAGATATATTTCTTACTGTGTAACATTACATCCGAAGATCTTATACGGATGAACTATCCACCAGTCAAGAAATCCAAGTGTGAACTGCTGCAGATATACAAGATTGCTGCTGAAGATTCATTATCTTCGAAGAAACAAGTTATGCTTCAAAAGGATCAAGACATCTGCGGAAGAACAAGATCTGCGGATGACCAAGTTGCCACAGAGCTATAACACTTGTATTTTTCTAAATACAAGTGTTATTAATCAACAAGTCAACAGTCAAAGTGACAGCTGTTAGTGTTAGGACCGTGTACGTACGGAGTACTAACTGATTCTTCATTATACCGGATCAAATAGTGCGGAATCCTATTTGATTGGTGATCCAATCAGGGAGAACGTTATTAGGATCAAACCTAACGATTAGAAAACGTTAAGAATGGATTAGGAATGATCTCAGACGTTCTATGAACTTGGAATGGACGAACAGGACGTTCTGGGTCGACTAGGGTTTCAAGTATTCGAGGTGTCACATTTTTTCACGAATAAAGTGGTATTTATAGGTTACAGCTCTCATTCGTACGACTGAGCCAAACGACTGGCTCAGTAGTGCGACTGAGTCATATGATTGGTTCATTCGTACGATTGAGTCAGTCTTATGACTCAACCGTGCGATTGACTCAATCACCTGGTTCAGTCGTGCGATTGGACCATTCGCATGGTCCAGTCGTGCGACTGAATCAGAATACTTAGTTAAACACATTCTTAAACCTTTAATGATTCAGAACTATGTCTAACAATTGTAAACCTATATAACATGGTCATTTATGCGTGTAATAATAAATAATATAAGTAGATATAACATTACACAACCCATTAATGAAACATTAAACATTATAAGCACATACAACCATTTGCATTTCATTAAACCTCTTTCAATTACATATATGTAAGACATTACAAAGATATTGCATTGAGATCAGAATCTAGGTACATATGTATCAACAAACTCCCCCTTGGACCTAGATTCATCTAACGTCTTACTTGACCCATAACCTCTTCAAATTTCTTGTACTTCTCCTCTCTTGTAACTCCTGCATGTATCTCAAATGCAAAGCAGAGTCTGATCACATTTTGGAATTGGAGGGCTTGTACAATATCTTACGCGTCATAGAACAGTGGCCACTGGTATAAAGTGTAAACATCTTCAGCTGACAAGTTAGAAAGCCACATTGGGTCGAATACCCTGATAACCTCCATTTGTCCTTCTTTATTTAGAACTATGACTGCTTCTCCTGTTCGCCAATCGTAGTACCACCACTTGAAGTGTGGAGTGATGTCCTGTGGCATTTCCCTTAGAGGGATCTTAGACATGGTACGCGGTGGACGCCACTTCAGCACTATCTTGGGTTTCCCGGTTCCTGGATCCACTTCAGACCTTCTAATGTACCTCGTAGGTTGCTGAGGCCTGAAGTTTACCCACCGGGTGTGGTACTCTTTCTTCAGTGCAGCTTCGAACCATCCTGACACCTTTCTAGGATCAGCATACAGCAGCTTCAGCTTTGCCAGTTGGTTTAGCTCAAAACCAGGTAGAGTTTTTAGATCGTGTGGGAATCTAAAATACTCAATACCTTTTTCCCTCTTAACTGCATAAGCATTAAGATCATCAAAATAAGCCCACGATATGATCTTGCCCGACACCTTTTGGTGTTTCTTCACTCTATACAACTTTGTGTAGACATTTGATGTTGAAGCACTTCGTTGGGCTCATAGATTTTCAAAACATGCAGCCCATTCAGCCTTTCTAACTTTGACTTCCTCCTCTGTGGCTCGGGCTGTCTTCTCTTGTTTATCAGACTCTTCTTCCATTTTATCCAGAGTCTCAAAGGTCTCACTGACCAGATTGTCATCCAGATTTGGAATGACATTACCTTCGGTGTCTGTGTACTCTGGATAATGTTGATCTGTCACATCTTCTATTTCGATCTCATCAACATCACGCAGTTCTTCGTCACTGTCTACTTGGACTTCTGGAGCGTCTTTCACTATCTCGTCGGCATTTAACTCGAACATTTCGGCCAACTGCTCTTAAGTGAAACTGTGTACTATCTCTCCCTCTTCGGGGGTGTATTTGACTGACCTCCTTACGATTCCCTGCAGATCAAGAATCATTGTTAACTGGCGCTTGACCTGTTGAAGGGGTTCAACATCATATTCGTCCCTTTGAAAATTTGGATCTGCTTGATTTAAACATGCAACACAGTACTTATTAGTAATTAATCAAGCTCAATCAACATTAAGTAAATAGATATAAACATCAATTACATAATATTAAGATTTACACAATGTTCAAGTACAAAAGCTTTTGAAATACAAAGACATAAATAGCTAGTCGGTACTTTTGTCTTCAATCGATGGAGTATCATCAGGTGGAGCAGAAGTAGAGGATCTTTGGTCTTGACGTCGCTTAGTGCGCCTCTCTTCTGTTGCTTCAGCACCTTGATCTCCAGCATCATCATCACCGTTATCATGCTTGTCGTCTCCTTCTTCACCTTCATCACTTTCATCATCATCATCATCTTCCTCCTCATCATCATCGTCCTCCTCATCATCATCTTGGCCTTCACCAATCTTGAGAGGCTCACTTTGAGTCCCTTTGAGCTTCAGCATGATCTTCTTGTTTGTAGATTCTAACTCCTCCAGCTTCTTAGCAGTCTCATCTCTGTGCTCTAGGAGTCTGGTGATCTGATCAGCTTGTTGAGAGATCAGCTGAGCTTGGGAAGAACTTATCTCTCTCAACTGATGTATCTCAGCGGTCTTGGCCTCATCCGAAGCTAGCAGCTTGAGCACAATGTTGTTTAATGCTGCAAGCTGCTCTACCACAGACACGGGAGGTATGTAAGAGCTGGTTGGGAAAGATTAGGGCCCTGTTTGGTGAGTATTGGTGGTTATGGTGGCTGTGGTGAAAATGGGAGAGGTTGTGAATGAAGTGGTAGGAGGTATAGTGGTGGTAGTGGTGGATGTGTTTGTGAAGGGTGGAATGGTGGTGGTGGATGGTGTAGTGGTAGTGGGTGGTGTAGAGGTAGTGGGTGTTGGAGTGGTAGTAGCTGTGGTGGTGGTAGTGGTGGAAACAGAGGAGGTAGTAACGAGAGTAATCCTCCTGCGTTTAGGCTTCAGCCCATGAGGCTGAGCCATGCGTTTCCTCCGTGTCCCCCTAGACACAGAGGCTCCCCCTCGGTTGCTGGGAGAGGCTGGGGTGTAAGATGGATCGGCTGAAGAGCTCCCAGTCTCTCTCGGGCGTCCGCCAACAGCCCGTAATCCCTGCTCAGTTGCCGCTACCCGACTTCCCACAGTCCGGGTAAGTGGCTCTTCATCAGATTCCTCCTCCTCCTGCACATCAAAATCAGGGTGTATCGGAGCTGGTTCGGGCTCTCCCTGACCATCTCCTCCGTGAAAAGCATCGTGATCGTCATCGGAGTCATCGGAGGGTAGAGCCACCTGCTCTACATCAGAATCGCTGTCCTCGTGGCACCACTTCCTTTTAGCTGGCACCACATAGTCATCCCGGGCCAGATGCCCAAATAATCACCTGACAGGGGTTTTACCTGCTTCCCCCTGTATACATTCATCCTGCCCAAGGTGGTATCATCCATCACCTGGAACACCACAGCGTCCTCCTTTTCCTTGGGCAGCATCGGGAGCTTCTGATCAATAATCATCTGCATGAAGCGAGGGTACATGCAGAAGCTCTCCTTACCCTTCGCTTCTATGTTCTCCACTAAGTAAGTGAAGATCATCCGCGAGAAGCTAAAATGATGGTTTAGCACCAACGCAACATATGCGCTCTGCATTTGCTCAGATAGTTCATCAAAGCCTCCTTTCCTTGAGGTAATGCATCTGAGCAGCACGTGGGCTAGATACTTGAACTGGGGGCACAGATTGCTCTTGTTGAGCATACCTGAATTGATGTCCCCAGAATACTTCGCCCGTAGAAAATACCCTCGAACCGTCAGCGGGTGTAGTCGAGTGGGACAGTCACTGTCATCCCCAAACTCAAGGACTGTCCTTAGATCCTCCTCTGTGATCTCTATGGCATGGCAAAGGATAGAGCTCCTAATATGATAGGGCTCGACTGATCTGTCAACAGCAGCATTCTCCCAGAATGCCTGCTGTAAGGAGCGATATGGAGTGCACGGTGTCGATATAGCTCTGAAAATCCTCGATCTCCTTAGGAATGAGATGATTCCAGAGAACTCTGCCGCGTTTTCTGGATGTCAGGTCTAAATGAGCACAGATGTTGTGCTTCGTGCTCATGATCCAACGACTTGCCATCTGTCACAATGTAAGTAAACGTTAGTGCATGTTGAAGATAGCTAATAGAAGTCAATGAACTTTACACTTTGGTTTAGTCGTGCGACTGAGCACACGATTGGATTTAGTCATGCGACTGAGTTGGACGGTGAGCTTTATATGTGCGAATGAGTTCATACGTGCGACTAAGTCAAGCGTTTGGACTTAGTCGTGCGACTGAACTTAGTCGTATGGTTCAGTCGTGCGACTGAACCATTCGTCCATCTCAGTCGTGCGACTGAGGCTATTCGTCTGCTCAGTCGGGTGATTGAAGTTCATCTGTGTGTCCAGTCGTTCATTCGACTGTTTGTCCATTCAAATTTGAGTTTTGAGCTATACTTGATGTTAAACTTCGAATTAGGCTCAATATACTCAGAAACCGCCGACTAAACCTTTTGTACCATTATTTGATCATTGAGTTTAGTTTTGATGATGTTTTGATTCTTTTAAGTCCTGGTTACTGTTAGGTCAAACTTCGACCGATTCGTGTTGCCATTATTCGGTTTTATTGATGAATCACCTCAATTATTACCTGAACAAGCAGTAGAGTATGTCAGAATACACGGATATGTGGTAAAAGAGAATCAAACGAAATTTTGGCAACGATTCTTTTAGATCGTGCGAATAGGGAGGTGATTTGGGTGAATGGGCGACTGATGCCGATTCGACCTGAATTTATACTAGGGCAATCTCAGTCGGACGACTGAGCTTAGTCGCATAGGTCAGTCGCGCGACTGAGCCTAGTCGCATGAGAGAGTCATGCGACTGAGTCTCAGTCGTGTGATTTACCCAATCGTTCATCTCCAATCGTGTGATTTAGGTTCATCCAAACGACTGTCACAGTCGGTCACCTCCAATCGTGCGATTGGATTCATTCGCATTGTCCATTCGTACGACTTGACTCAATCGTATGTTCCAATTGGACGACTGGATCATACTAATGGTTCAGTCGTGCGAATGGCCATACTTGTGACATTCTAACCATCTTACCATACGACATTTAGTTCCATTTAACAGTAGGTAAAACGTTATGAGCAATTTGATCATCTCAGACATGACCATTTTAATACAACAGTTTGATCACCTCAGATGTGATCCATTTATCCACTCGATCACCTCAGACGTGATCCATTTATCCACCCGATCACCTCAGACGTGATCCTTTATCCACCCGATCACCTCAGACGTGATCCATTTATCCACCCGATCACCTCAGACGTGATCCATTTATCCACCCAATCACCTCAGACGTGATTCTTTTAACCTTTCAGAAACAATTTGTTTAAGTAAACGTTAAGCTCATTTGGTGATGTTAACAGAGAACGATATGCACAGTCCGACACTGACACACTATACAACTAACTAGAAAAGTTAAAACATACGAACAAAATAGACATCTTTTTGTGATTTTTGTTAGGGCAGGTTAGTGTAGCCTATTAGCATTGACATTATATCAGGGACAGACTCATATGGAATCAGACAGGCATAAACACCATTACTTGAAAACTTTTATCTGTAATTGTCTTTAAACACATGCATAAATTACATATCACAGTTTTTCACTCATCTAAGACTTCTACGATCTAACTGGGAATCATGTTTGAACTAATATGTAATACTCATTGATTTTGACCATCAGGCGATGCAGCCACGACGATTGTCAGTATATTTGTCCACTTAAATCCACACAGACTTTTGACACACATCAGCGATTAATTAGATGAATTAGGTCAACAAGTGTTTGTGTGTTCCACAGGTATATGGTAATCAATCTTCCTCAGGAGACTTTTGAGCGGTCTTGGGACTTAGAAGATTTGGTTCTAAGAATTTTCAAAGAGATGCTAAGCCTCAGGTTAGTGCCATCGCACAGCAGAGAGGCCAAACAACAATGAATCTTAGAACGAATAGGTTATGCTAAGCCTCAGGTCAGTGCCATCGCACAGCAGAGAGGCGCAATACCTATTTTTCTTCTTAGAGCAGTGTATTTGAATATACATTATTTTTTCAATGACTTTTGTCATCTTTTGCTCTGTTTTTCAGGTCTTTGCTCACATTTGTGGCATTTGCTTGCTCCTCACCCTTATTGGAAATTGATTGAATGTGCAGACCGGGATACCATGAAAACCCACAACTTGTTGAATTATTTTAATTTAAGCCAATTCACTGATGATGTCTACTGATCTATTATGTTGAATCTACTGACACATCGTATGGTGCACTTGCACAACCCTAGATCTACTTTCTCCGAGTGATTACAGTACCAATCAAACGTACTATCATTTTCCCATTTGTTAGACTTAGATTTCTCTAATTTGTAATTTTCTGTGATTTAATTAACATTGTTGAACAGAAAATCATTTTGGTGTTCCAAGTAACTCGATGCCTGTGTACTATCATTTTCCAAATTTTTTTTCGAGTCACATTTCCAGTTTTGTTGTCTATGCCTTTTCAGCTTTACTCACCTCCCCCCCTTTTTTTTAGTAAATGAATATTGAACTTAATCTAATCTCCCCCTAAAATTCTAAAACAGAAAATCTTTTTGTGTTTTGGATTTGATAAGATAAGGAAAGTAAAAAAATAAGAAATTAAAATAAAAGAAATACTAAACTTTGAAAAATGAACAGGTGTCGGACTATGTATCTGTTTCTTCTAAGATAACATCACTTTTCTTTTTACCCCGTTGACCTCTAGCAGATAGAAAAATCTTGGTTTATCAAATGGTTTAGTGTAGAGGTCAGCGCGTTGAAAATCCTTGTTAATTTTGGCCACATCAATTAAATGTTTTTCATAGCAGTCGCGTATGAAATGATACTTGATGCCAATGTGTTTGGTCTTAGGATGTTGGATCGGATTTTTAGTTACTGCAATGGCAGCAAATTATCAACAAATATAGGAGTATAAATGAAATGCAAACCGTAGTCCCGCATTTGCTGTTGTATCCAAATGATTTGAGAGCAGCAGCTGGCGACGGCAACATATTCAGCTTCACAGGTAGATAGAGCAACTGATGTCTGCTTTTTGCACTGCCAAGTTACCAATCTTCTCCTAAAAAATTGACATCCTGCTGACGTAGACTTGTAATTCATTTTGCAGCCTCCATAATCCGAGTTACTATACGCCGTTAGCTCAAAGTCATCATCATGAGGATACCACAACCCCAGTCTTGGAGTACCCTTCAGATAACGGCAAATCCTCTTAACTCCAATCAGATGGTTCACTTTTGGCTTCGCTTGATATCTGGAACATAACATGTGGCATACATGATATCTGGACGCGAGGCAGTGAGGTACATAAGAGATCCGATCATCCCACGATACATAGTGGCGTCCACCAAATCCCTATTCTCATCAGGAGCCACATCGTGATTTGTGGTGAGTGGGGTACCGACAGCAGTGACAGTTCCCATATCAAAGCGACTAAGGATGTCACCTACATACTTAGTCTGATGCTGAAAGATGCCGGTAGGGTTTGATCCACCTGTAATCCTAGGAAGAACTTCATTTCTCCCTGGCGCTCATTTCAAACTCTGCCTTCATCACAGATTCGAATTCTTTGCATAACTCTTCGTTTCTGGAACGAAGATGATGTCATCCACATAGAACTGCACCATAAGCAAATCACCATCCTTCTTTAATGAACAATGTACAGTCAATCACACCCCTGCGAAAGCCGTGCTTTAACAGATGGGTGGAGAGCTTTTCATACCAAGCTCGAGGAGCCTGATGTAGCCCATACAGAGCCTTGTGTAGCTTGTAGACTCTGTCCCCGATGATAAGGATCTTCGAATCCTTCGGGTTGACTGACTAGACCTCTTCACGGATTTCTCCATGCAAGAATGCACTCTTAACATCTAGTTGATAGACTTTGATCTTCATGTAAGAGGCGTAGGTTAGAAAGATGCGGATAGGTTCCATTCTAGCTACTGGAGCAAAGACTTCATTGTAATCGACTCTTTCGACTTGTCTGAAGCCCTGAACAACCAACCGTGCCTTGTTTCTGATAACAACACCCTGGTCATCCTTCTTGCATTTTAGTACCCATTTGGTACCAATTACTTTGACTCCTCTGGTCGGTCAACGAGAGTCCACACTCCAAGTTTCTTGAACTGTAGCAACTCCTCTTGCATAGCATTGACCCAGCTTCATCCTTAAGGGCGTACTTACGTGTTTGGGTTCAATTTGTGAAACAAAACATCTGTAAGCCCCGTCATTCACATAGCACTTTTCCATAACTTCAGCATAATCAGCGGTATACAGTCGATTTCTTGTCTGCACGCCGGAGTGAAGATCACCAATGATAGCATCTGGCGGATGATTTGTACTGATCCTAGTCATAGGAGTTGTAGGAACAACAACTTCAGAATCATAGTTGTGAGGGAGGTTCAGTATCTGTAGTTCCAGATGCAGGTTCAGCAGCTGAAGAGCTTCCTTCTTGATCAACATTTGGTGCATTGCTGGTTTCAGTTGCTTCTTCTTCATCACTGAGGAGTCCTCACTATCATCCTGATCAGCTGTGGCAGATCCCGATGAACCACTTGCTGGTGTTGCATTGCTAGTATCCAGATTTGGTGAGTTTAGAACATCGTGCATCATCTGAGTAGCAATATCATCATCTGAATCTATCTGCGGAAGATGGAATGATTGAAAAAAGCCATAGTAGTCAAAGAATGACGATGGACCTTTTCCAGCAGGGGGGATGGTGAACGTTGAACGTCAACATTACACCATACTTCTACCTGACCAGTAGAGTTGTTGTAAACTCGTTTGTCGGGTATGCTGTATCCCAGAAAGATCCCCTGATATGCCTTTTCATTGAACTTACCCTCTTGAGTTTTCTTCAGAAGCGTACAAGGAGCACCGAAAGGTTCCAGATACTCCAGGTTAGGCTTACGCTTCTATAGTAACTCATAGCAAGTCTTCCCGTGCCTTTCACTACTGACACACGATTAAGTGTGTAGTATGCATTGGCCACAGCTTCGTTCCAGAACTGCAGTGGAAGTTTTGAGTCTGCCAGCATGGTCCTGGCTGTCTCGATCAAGCTCCTGTTCTTTCTCTCAGCAACTCCATTCATCTGTGGTGTGTATCCGAGGTGAATTGATGAACATTCCCTTTTCTTTGCAAATTGATGAACAATTCCTTTTCTTTTGCAGAAAGCATCCATCCACTGATTCTTAAACCTCGGTTCCATTGTCTGAGCGAATTTTCCTAACCTTCAGCTTGTAAAGTGATTCTAGAGTGGTGACCAGCACTTTGAATGAGTCAAAGGTTTCTGATTTTGCTTTCAGAAACATCACCC